>BCLH01000313.1:54848-152115 GCA_001602315.1 Zoysia pacifica | reverse complement strand
AACAGATAACCTTTCTAATGGATTGACTTTTCAGTTATCTTGTATTAATTCTAGCCGGGCAAGTACAAAAGTGCTCAGGTAGATGTCTCACATATGACATGTAATCTTGAGATGATTTAGTAACAGATAACCTTTCTAATGGATTGACTTTTCAGTTATCTTGTATTAATTTTATAATCTAATAGTGAAAAATTCCGAGTAGGAGTAGTACATATTGCGCATCAAACTATCAAAAGGTGTGGATATATGCAAGCGGCATATGGAGCTAACTGCGCAAGCAGGCCGGTTGAAAAGAAAGAAAGGAGAAAGTGGCGTAGCTGAGATGCAACGACGAACCAACGCTGCCGTTGCCCATAATGCATCTTCATCTAGCTTGGATTGCTACTATCTCCTTTCGCTATCTTTCTAGAGCAACCGTGCAAGTTGGTATATCTCTCTCTCTCTCTCTCTCTCCAAGAGCGAGAGATGCAAGATATAGTGAGATATCATAGTGTTCCGAGGCCTGGATTGGCAGGACTTTTAACTGATTAGGATTCGTCGCCGACGTACAACATCATCCGAGCATCTCGCGAGGGACTCGTCGCAACAGTGCTGCTGATTGCTCCATCATATGGCTGTGCCCTGCTAGCCAGCTCGCACGCTCGAGCTAGCGAATATGGATCCATCTACGCTGTGAATGAGAAAGGAAGAAAAACTGTGCTACTCCATTGTTGCCTTATTGATCAATATTTCTGGTTAAGACCATTTTCTATTTGAGGACTATGGACATTTTCTATTTGATCATACAGGACCAATTGCAGTTAAATTATGCGACCTGATTCAACAGATCGTTCTAATGCTTACTGCACAGAGCAAACATATTAATAGTGCATTCTTAATTGAGAGACCTCTTCAATTAATCTCAGCCGTCAATTTTTAAAAATCAGTACCAGTCCCATCATTTTTGTACCGAATCTATCATTTTAGTACATTTGACAAGTATGTTCTTATTTTTAACCGTCGGATCTGATTGAAAGAATGGTTGTAGTTAACTTTAAGTATTATAACATCTTTTTTCTTAATTACTACTACCTATCCTTTTTCTCAGATTTTAACAATTTTATATAACCATTAAGAGATGTAGGATACTCTCTCTGATATCAAATTATTGTCATTGGAAACGACCATACTTAAACAACAGAGTAGTTTGCACCAATCCATTGACGGTGTCTCTCTGTGCTCGTATGTACACGTGACTCCAGCAATCGAATCATACTGTTGAGTGAGCAGATTTGTGCAGAAATGTTAGGGTTCAGAGATAGGCCAGATCGAGTAGGATGCAATAGTATGTGATCATAGGCTGCGTGGGGAAGTACTGGTGTACTGTATCATCCCCATTCTGCGTGATTGGAAAAGCAATACTAATATTTACGACATGTAACTAACTTTCACTCTCTCTTTCGTACTCTATTTTCTCTCTCTATCTCTGTGAATAACCTACCGGCCATCGATTGTATGTCGCGACAGTAAGGGCCTAGTACCATTTCAGGAGATAGTGGCCGTTGTGAAACAGTGACCTGTTTTCTCTTCTCTTCTCTATTTCTATCTCTATCTCTACTCTTAAAAAACATAGTTTTTTTACCTACACACAATAAAAATATTCTAACAGAGATGTGTTAAACTACGTGCACATAAAAAATGCACTCAGAGTTATTTTTTTTTATAAATCTGACGGATGAAATCTTTGCACAAACACCTCTTATAAATATAATAAATGAGCTCTTCTAAATCTGTTAGATCTTAGACCCACACAGTCTATTGTTAATTAACAAAATACAACTACCTAGAACGAATATATGAGGATCCAAAGAAAGTAGTTGAAAAATAAAACAAATTCATTTTGATATTAATATATTATTTTTTAAGTCAATATTTTTTTTTAGACTGTAGCATTAGCATAGACATTGAGACTAGTGATAATAGCTGTTCAAGACGTGTCGTGATAATTGCTGTTCAACTTTTTTAACTTTCCAAATAACGAAATAAAACCATTACTAGTAATATTATTGAGCGTCGTGGGCAGCTGCAAGTAAATGTTTGTTCCCAGACAATGGCAAGTGTGAGAGTAACTTTCTTCTTTTAATTATCTCCAGACATTCAAAATCAGTTCATGCTATGTCATTTAAAATGTTTTTTGGATAGTAATAATTATATCCAGTTCGTAAATAAATAAAAAGAGAAATTTTATTACAATAAATCAGGAAATAATATGTTTTGCATGGGAGGATTCAGGTGGACATTATATTGAAACATGACTAGTTTGTCTATATATAACAGAAGTACTACAATTTTGGTGGTGTCAGCCGGCACCACACCGCACCATACGTGTACATACACGGGATGCACAAATATAGTAGGAGTATCTTTGTATATATGCATATCATGCGCCATATTTTATGTCGTCTACAGTAGTAACATAAGTGCCCGTGCAACACTAATGGAAGAACCATCCCATCATCGCTACAATGATAGAACTGAGAGGAAAAGAAACGGGGCCAAAACTGAACAGGAAAACCAAAAGAAAGAAAAGGTCATCACTCCTGAGGGATTATCCTCTGTGCAGTCATATCATGCAGCAGCTGCAAGTTGAAGGTATGGAACGAATTGCATCTGCACTCCCAACAAAGACACCCCTGACTTTTACTTTTATACATATATCAACAAACACAGTGAATGTACATGAACTCTCAAATTACGTGTTAAGATCCAGTGCCGCGCGGTAAGAAGCAGTGTGGCAGCCCACAGCCTCACTGCCGGAGGCCACATTATAGTGGAGCCGCTTTCCCAATTACCGCATACTAGATCTCCATCCGTCTTCGAAAGTGTCAGCCTGGGATTCAAAATCGTCTAGAAAGTAGTGTCATCATTACTTTGTAATACTCCTTCCGGTTTACAAAACAAGTCGTTTAGGACAACTACAAATAAGTTTTAACTTATTAAGTTTAAAAATATAAAAATTATATAATTACATTTGTCTTACAAAGTACTTTAATAAAAATATAAATATATTACTTTTTAATAAATATTTTATAAAAAATAAAAGTTAAAATTATGTTTTAGAGACCGTATAGTTATTCAAAATAACCTCTTTTATCAACCGGAGTACAATACTTTCTCTCTCTTTTGATTTTTATTGCACTCTACCTTTTTTCGTCCTTTTTCATCTCTGTGCCCAGATCGATACCACTTTTTCAGAGACGGAGGGATTAAGACAATGCCCATTAGTTCAATTCCCCCAATTACTTGTGTTTTATACTCCTTATTTGATTTCCTTTTCCTCTCACTCATTCTCTATCTAGCTAGCTATACTCCCACTACACCAGTACACCTATTACTTGCACCCAATGCCTGCTGGGCGCTGGCGTAACTGAAAGGCTAAAAACCTATCTCCTCCACCTCCACCCCCATATCCTCACTGCAAATATCCACTGTTCATCCGCCTCCAGCTTCACACTGACGATGACTTGACCACCTGAGCTGTTGAGCATCTGAGCTGAGGATAGCCTGGGTTGTGTTGTTGGATGGATTCACCAGGAGATGAAGAGTACTACTAGTAGCAGCTAACCGCTGTCAAGTTTCCAGCGCACGCTGCTGAGAGAGTACTAGATCAGGCGGCGTTGCACCTTCAGGTACGCATGGATCTCACTTCTCTCTTCCTCTCGTGACCTATACATTGCAGATCAGTTGGTCTCGTGTACTAACCAGAGCAAGAAATGATGCTGCTTCAATTCGTTCTCGGTTGCGAAACATTTGTGATGACAGCGCCGCGAAGATGGATCACCACCACCACCACCACCACCACCACCACCATCACATGATCCCTGGCCAAGAGCCCTCGGCGACTGATGGCGCCACGCAGGACACCTTCTTCCTCGGCCCCGCTGCGGCCGTCCTCTTCTCCGGCAGCGCCGGCGCTTCGGGTGCCGGTTTGTCGTCGTCGGGCCCCGCGGCGTTTGGATCCTCGGTGGGGGGCGGCGGTCCGTCGTCGTCGAGCTCGTCGCCTTCGCTGAGCCGGTACGAGTCGCAGAAGCGGCGGGACTGGAACACGTTTGGGCAATATCTGCGCAACCACCGGCCGCCGCTCTCGCTGCCCAGGTGCAGCGGCGCTCACGTCCTGGAGTTCCTCAAGTACATGGACCAGTTCGGCAAGACCAAGGTGCACACGCCGGTGTGCCCCTTCTACGGCCATCCCAACCCGCCGGCACCATGCCCGTGCCCGCTGCGCCAGGCCTGGGGTTCCCTAGACGCACTCATCGGCCGCCTCCGCGCTGCCTATGAGGAGAACGGCGGCACGCCCGAGATGAACCCCTTCGGCGCTCGCGCCGTCCGGCTCTACCTGCGCGACGTGCGCGAGACTCAGGCACGGGCAAGGGGGATCAGCTACGAGAAGAAGAAGCGCAAGAAGCCAGCTTCAGCGTCGGCTGCGGCAGCTGGGCCGTCGTCCGATGGGAATCCGCCACCACCTGGACCGTCCGGCAGCGGAGGCACCGACACCTCGGCGTCATCGCACTTCATCATGCCGTGAGTTTTTCCCTAGCTAGCAGCTAGGTAATCGTCCATCGCCCTCCGAATTTATTGGTCCATAGCCTGAGCCATCTAGCTAGCCGCACGAGTTGGAAGTTCATGGAATCCCGGTGCCGGTGAAACAAAGCTATAGGCCATTGTTCTTGTTGCCTTCTTTTCTTGCATTTTGCAAAAGATTTGTCAGTTTTTTACCGTTTCATTTAGTCATTGCATGAGTACTACTTCAATCGTTGCTGTTTTTATTCAGCTTTTAATTAACTGGAGTTGCCTATGCTTTTCTCCTTGTGTCGGCCGCAAGAAATCGAAGCAGTTATCATGCATTTTTTCCCCTGAGATTTTGCAACAACAGTTGCAGAAGCTGTAGATGTATAGCAGGCTTGCTATCTACTACTAGCTTCTTTGAGAGAAAAAAAAAATGTAATTTCTTCATCTAGTATCTTGCTGAGCCCCAAGCCATATTTGGCAGAGTTCAGGAGCCTTACTAAGCTACTAGATTCACACATATTGCCAGAACAGAAATGTTTTATGTGCTTCTGCTGGATAAATGTAGTTACCTTTTCTTAGCAAGAGAAGGGCGCGCAATGCATGAGAGTACAAGTGATTCGAAATGCATGGCATCTAAAGCCAGAGGACAGCAATCTGTTTCCCTATGTATCTGCAATATTTTTGTGTCTTTTGAACAAAATCTATGTGTCATTTCCAGAACAATCCGTATCATGTAATAACGGGATTCAGTGTATTGCTTTCAATTCAAAACAGCTTAAAATCGCATGGTTCTGTGATAAGCATGCATTGAGTGCTTGTTCTTTCTTTTTAAATGATGTACTGCTTCGATCTTGACAAAAATAACATGAAATTAGTAATTAAAGGTGTACATAAGCCCAGAAGGAACAAAACAAAAAAAAGCAAGAATTTAAAAAATGAAGAGGAACACAATCGAAAAAATAAAGGGGTCCAATTGGGTGTGAGCTAGTACAATTGGGCAAGACCTGTTGTTGCCCATGCTTTGATGGTTCTGGATACATTTCATGGTCGAATTACTGGATCTGGCCCTATCGCCTTCTCTTTCTCTGGTAGCATGTTGAGAAAGGACAGATAGTCTTGTGGCCAGTCTTATCGATAACTCAAGTTGGCATAAGAACAACACATGTTCTTTGTGGTTCAAAACCGTTTACTGTCTTTTGATGTCCAACTTATTATTCTTTTTGCCTGAACTGTTTTTGTCCATCCCTATCGGTTCAGTTCCGCATTTAAATTATTTCTCATCATCTGCTCTCTGCATGTAGTATTATTATATATGCTAGTACGAGTAGATCGTATTGCTTGGTGTCAGGAGGACAATCAAATTCCTGTTCCAACAGTTGGTGGACCTTGGGCCTTTGCTAGCACCTATCGTATTTCAAATGCATTGTTGAGAAAAAGGCTTTTGATACGGAGGAGGGAACAAACAGCATATATCAATCATGTCCCTACTTTTGATGCGATATCTATCTCTCCTCTACCATTTCACTTGCCACCACAACAAAAACTGCATGCAGGAATGGTCAGGTAACAACATAAAGCTTCGTGGACAGGAACAGCTACGTATATATTGCCTACTTCCTTTTGTCAGATAAATTTTTTTCACAGTATAAGTAGATTTATGATAATTACATGCATTCATGATTTTCCAGAGTAGGATGCGTAAGGGTGAAAACTAAAGCCAATTAGCTTATCCTTCAAACTTTTTTAGTTCAACAAAATAAACTAATTTTTCAAAATCTCCTTCATTTTTGAGAAACTAGTTCATTTTTTGAACTAAAAAGGTTCACAGATTGACCTTAGGTGCACCTGTTAACACTTCTAAGATGCATAGTTTTAGAGTAGTGCAGTTCCATTTCATAAAAAAGAAAGATCATGAATATATACGACATTATGAAACGCCGCAGAGTGGAGCTGGACTATAAGTAAATCGTTCCAATCATCAGTCTACATTTCTATTCGTACATGTTGCTGCTCTCCAGATCTACCGAGCCTAGGTTTCGTCGGTTGTGTAGAGCCGCATGCATGCTGCAGCCTGCAGCTGGAACGTCCAATGAGAGACAAAGAGCTAGAGAGGCATGCCCACCCGCCCTTGGACATCAAACAGGGAGCCAGCACGCCACAATCTCAGGTGCAGTGGCAGCACCTGAGACAGATCAACTGTGGTTTTGGAAGAGCCACTGACAGATCAACTAATCCTAACTCTCAGAAGAAAGTTATAAAAAAAACTATGGGAAAGGAACGTACCAATAACTGGGTGGCTCCGTATTTCTATGTCATCCTCTCACGGACCATACAAAAATTATATACGAAGTGAAAGAAAAAGTTATTTATTCTTCATCCTCACGTTGCTTTCAGTCGAGGACTTAAGCAAGCTGAGGTGGGGGCTGTGGGGCTGCTCCTTTTCATCCCTCTCTCCCTCCTTTCCATACCATCCTCACATGAACCGGTCCCAACTTTCCTAATCAATCTCTCTTTACGTACAGTGGTGGACTAGCTTTAAAATGTAAGTAGGCTAAACTCAAACTATAACGTCAAACTAAAATATCTAAGTTGGAATTACTCGATTACCGCCACCAGTTGTAATAACGGATCGCTATTTTTTTCACAAAAAAATACAGTAAATATTCCTCTTTTATCTAAATAGTAATATACTACCAAGAAAAAGAAATAGTAGCATTAAAAAAAAAGAGGAAGACACGGCATCATGATCCGTCTGGGTAGGCACCGTTCGAGGAGTAAATGTTTTTTGAGATGGGTTGATATGAGATGAGGGTGAATAGAGAGAATGACAAATGTAAAAAAAAAAAATCGATCGATCTCAGACGTTTATTTTATGTATCCGACGGCTCCTAACTCTCACCTCGTATAGGTGGGAGCGAGAAAATCCGCTTACACCGAGGGGAGCGCAACCGACGCGGTTTGGTTCTGATCCGACGGTGGATGAGGAGCAGACGATGCGAGCACGCAACCGAGTGGGGGGCGTCGGGGCGACACGGTGGAGGTAGGTGAGCCCCGTGTCGTCGTTATCGTTGCGGATTTGGGCCAGAAAATCTACTTGGGCTGGATGTTACCGTGCTAGTTGGATTGAAATGGACGGAGCCTCCTCAGCATGGGCCTGCTGGGCACGGCTGTGTTCCACCCCACCTGTTCGGCTTATCGAGAATCCGGCCCACCTCAATTTGTTCCTCTATTTTAACACATGAGCTGGAGCTGTATGTGTTCCGCCATTTTATCCAAAACAAAAATAAATCAGTAGTATATGCCAAGAAAGCCAAATTAAACGGCAGGACCAGGGAGTCCTTGCCTTGAACTTGAAGCAGGGGCGAGATGAAGACGAGTGACCGACGTCGTTCTGGACTGGACCGCCGACATGGACGCAGTGCAAAAGCAGCCGAAGAAGCCCGGCCAAAAAGGCGTCGCCCTTTATACGCAGCCGACACGCGATCGAACAACGGCCCGGTAACTCGCGACCGACCGCTAGCGCATGCAGAAGCCATCAAAAAGCGGAACACACGGGCGCCTCTGGTAGTAATGCCAGCTAGCTGCCCAGCTGATTAGGTCATTAGGATAACCCAGAGAACTGATGAACTGGTTGGGAATAATAATAACATAGAGGAAGCTAGTTAGGCACAACAATCGTATACTATAAACAAACCCTTCAGCATCAATCGAATTAGTTAAACTGACATCGCCTTCACCAACGTCGACATGCATGAACCCGCGGGATTCGTTCTACCCGCCGGAATTTATTTGACCATGTATAAGCCTATCTATCCTTGATTCCATGAACACGGGCGACAATATATATGCAGATATATATAAATTTAAAAGGTACAGGGAGCAGGTACATGTAGATCGTCACAGTGCCGTGCAAATAAGCCAAAGCAGTGTCTCGGGAACACTTGCACGCGTCACGGCGCGTTATCCAACATTCTGTCGCCGTTTTTCTAATGGATTAATTTGATACATATTATTATAATTTTATAAAATTTAAAATATGTCTTTCGATCGAACTCATGTGTCAGCTAAGTACTCCTGTGTTGAGCAAGCTGTACTAGAATAATGAATACTTCTCGGTCGGTATATATCCATTCCTTTGCGTGTGGTTTGTAACTTTGCAACAGAGAATTTTTTTCGTTGTCTACTACACTAGCTAGTTGTACGCTTACGTAGATAAAATTTAGTTATTGTGACGCTTTTACGTACTCCACAGTTTCTCGTGGAAAACCCTCACAAGAAAACCGTGTCCACAGAGGCAAAGTTCCACTGTGGGATATTTAATTTAAAACACGGTAGGGTCGAACTGACCACAAACTTAATTAGTCCAAAAATCTAGTAAGAACGTAACACGCCTAATTTTCTTGCAGCATGCTTAATTAGTCAAACCACGCATCGATCGCCCCATCCATCACAACCTTCATAAACAGTGTAGACAACAACATAACGAAGAAAACATATACGTCGATCCTGCATCCTCCGTCACGCATGCAGCAAATTACAGTCGCCCGACCGATAGCTTGAACTGAAGATACGCATACAGGTGATCACAAACACTATCACGTCTCTTCCAATCAATGTGATTTTTTTGATGCTAATAGAGAGATCGATCAGCAATGATCAGTGTCATGAACATGTAATCAACGAGTTTGGGATATATCGTGGAGTCGACATCAGGACTAGCTAGTGCTACGTCCCTTGACAGCGATCGAACGTAAAGCTGCATGATATGCCTGAAGATTCCAACAAAGCGGTTGAGTGTAGAGTTCGTGAAGCAAGAGAAAATGTTGAGGCGCATGACATGTGTGCGACTGTAGATGTGGTCCTGTTGTGGCTGTCATGAGTCCCATGACAGGAGTGAAAGTGGTTGATGCCAAGCGAAAGGTTGTGTTGATTGTTCAGTGGGAGAGCCAGCCATGGAGAAGGGGAACGCATGATCGATCAGAGATTCAGAAGTTGCAACTAAGCAACTCCTATCCGAATTTTGATAATGAACAGGCATCAATTCTCAAAGTTGTATGCATAAAGATTCTGATCAAGGGACAGCAACGTTGGGACCGAATTGCTGACGTTGTACAAGCTTTTATATATAGTACTACATCTTTGAAGTAAAGACACGCCACGGTAAGAACTTTTGGGTGGATCTATCTCAGGTTCAGGCTTTTACCGAACACTTTTGGGTGCTTCCACCAGAAAATTAACACTGTTCAGAAAACGCTGTCGTATATGGATGCTGCTACGAAGCATGGGTAAACAATTAAGGGGAGGAAAATGTTTGTGAAAACAAGAGCAAATTAAGGAACAAATTAATTTCTTTTTTCTAAAAGAGAAGAGGAAATGAACAAAGATGGGTGGGGGGGGGGGGGGTTCTGGGCGGCGCCTGGGACCCTAGCTAGCAGGGGCGGAGCCAGCCATCTAGCTCGGCGGGGTCACCCACTTGCGCGATGGGGTCAAAAAGGTTGGTAAACAGTAGCAAACAGTAATTTTCTACTGATTTAAATGAAAATCATTGGTGTCTCTTGACCCCGGCGAGTACACGGTAGCTCCGCCCCTGCTAGCTATCTAGGTGTGTCTACTGTCTACAGCTAGGAGAAGTGGCGATCACTGATCGATATGGCCATGCAGTCAAATAAGGAGAAGACACTGGCGGCAGCAAGGCACATGGACTTGCACTCGGTGGTGCTCGAACCAGCCAAACCAAGCTGTCCTGTCTTGGTCTCTAGCTAGTTACCTGCATGCATGCATGCACGCAGCCGTCCATGGCCATGCTTAGGGAGACGCCCTGCCTGCTGGCACAGCCAATGGAATGTTTCAAGAACGAAGATCGATGAATGCACATAGGAGTACATTGCTGTCTTCCGCTACTGCTTAGTCCAAAATTAGTACTAGCGTTCTACTGCTTCTTCTTATATTCCAAAATTAGTAGCATAATTAAGTAACTTATCAATAAGATCACTTCGGAGTTTCCTCAACAATAAAAATTCACTGCGGCCACTGGTTCCTCAAGTGCACTCGTGCGTGGTGCATGGAACTATACGGAGCCTGGCATTAACTGAAACCACGACACTGCTATGGGCACCGGTTTGACCTAATCATCCATGCGTAAGTGCCTGCAACAACATGCATGTTACGTTACGTGCGCAGGATGTAACAGTCTAGTACAGTACCGATTGTAAGGTGCGCCACCGCGTCAAAAGACCGCAACCGTGTGAAGGGGAGCACTAGAAAGCCCTGCACAACATTGCTTTCCACTTTCATTCCACCTCTTTTTTGGTCCTTTTCTCTTTTTGTGGATACTAGATGTACCTTAGATTTCTTATGGATGTCAAGTCCTCTGCACCAGTATGCATGCATGTAAACACAGAAAGGGGTAAACATCGACGTCGTCGGGGATAATTTCTCAAAATGCCCACATATGCGACAATTAAGGTAACTCAATCATATATTTGTATGTTTATTCTACATACGATCCTGATACAATGACGACAGACACAGTTACTAACAGTTTCAAACTCCCGGCTTCCCCAGCCAAAGAAGATCTATACACAAATATGTACATTCATGCACAACATCACTTGTCCCAAATAAATCATATATGATTTTTTTTTTGAACGAACAGTTTCGACACAGCCTAATGGTCAATACCCCAATTTGACACAACAGCGCTACTGCTACATAGTAGGAGTAGTAGATTACTTAACTACATACCGGTGTATTAGATATCTGCATGCACAAAGATAAATCACGAACGAATAAAATCAAATTAACGCGGCTGTTACGATTATAAATCATGCATGGGTTCTAGCTTCCAGCACCGATATCATCACATCTGCATCAGGCTGTTGTAGCTGTAGTGCTCCTCCAGCCCTAGGTCGATCAGGGCCCCACCGGCGCATTGCTCGCCGTCTCTTGACGCCCCGGCGGCCGCTGCCAGGACGCTGCTGCCGCTGTCGAGAGGCTGCGGGTGGAAGTCGAAGATGCCGTTATTGTGCTGCAGCAGCGCCATGGCGAAGTCGTTGATGGAGCCGGCCCCAGCGGCGCCGTGGTGATCTGAAGACGGCGGAAGCTGGTGGTAGTGGGTGCCGCCGAGGGCGGGGAATGGAGGGGAGTAGCCCGGACCAGAAGAAGACGAGTATTTGCGGCTAGCGATAGCGCTGCGAGCCATGGCGAGCTCCTGCTCGTTGTCCATGGCGTAATCCAAGGCGTCGGCCTTCTTTTTGTAGAAAACTCTGCAAAGAACCCAGTCCTCCTGCACACATGTAAAAAACTAATCAGCTGATGGAATTATCAGGCAAATTAAAATAATACGCATGAATCTATTTTAATTATGCACCTGGGGTGGGGTGTGCAGATTCTCCATGCGAAACTCATGCATGACCCAGCTGGTCTTGATGCCGTTGGGCGCGCGGCCGCGGTAGAAGACGAGGGTCTTGCGCATCCCGACGACGGCGCGGCCGGCCGCCTTGTTGCGGATGACGCGGTCCTTGCCGGTGGCCTTCCAGTAGCCGGACTTGGTAGCGCGGTTGGTGCGCAGGCCCGTCGCGTACTTGCGGTCGCGGAAGCTGAAGAAGTACCACTCGTTCGTGCTCAGCTTTGCAACGTCTAAATATAGCACACGAATACACAATTATGGAGAATATGATCATCGTTCCGTGACAAATAAAGAAGTTAAAAATCATGAAATCAGCAGAACGAAACCAATTGGACCTCGTTCTAAGATTAGAAGAAAATTATTTTAAACAGGAAGTATCCAAACCGATGAAGCAAACCCATTTTCATGAACAGCAGCAAGAAAAGACATTAATAATTCTGTTTTGACATGCAAAAGAATACTCCTTTAGTTCTTAAATTAATGTTGTTGTCTCAACTTTGACTATTCGTCTTATTAAAAAAATTAGTTTAAATGTGAAAAAATTTAAGTTGCAGTTCAAATAGCTCTAATGATAAATCAAACTATAACAAAATATATGATATTTATTAAAAAAAATTTAAATAAGACGAATGGTCAAAGTTAAAATTTGAAGTCAACGACGACAACAATTAAAAAAACGGAGAGTATGACAAGGGGAGAATGAATTAGAAAGGGATATTGTGCCAGTCCTTAAAAAAAATGCAAATATGAATTGCTTCATGATCCTTGTAATTGATTTAACCACAAATTATACCCACCCGAAATCCAATATAATAGTACTCGATCGCTAGCCATCAAATGAGGAAACTTGTTTTAGAAGTAACACTGCTGTGCAGCACAGACGGTAGTATACAAACTGTGGCCATCGAATCTAGCTAGCAGATCATACGTTCTCCTCCTTAATTAACAAGAACAAAACAAACTTATTACCCGAACCAATAAATCGCAGTTGCGTGCTAGTAAATCAATCGTTCCAGGACACAGAATTCAGTTAATTAAATTAATCAGTTAACCCACTTATTAGCGAGATCCAGCAGATGAGGGTGCTTGCTTGCTTGCTTGCTAGAGAGGGACAAACTATAACTCATCAGCAGTGAGCAGTTTTGATTGATTGATTAACAGGTAGCCACTCTGGCAGGGAATTACCTGGGAGCTCCCACGGCTCGTGGGTGTGCAGGTCCACCTCCACCATGACCCCGCCGGCGTTGGCCACCTTGTTGTGCAGGTAGTGGCACACCAGCTCCTCGTCGCTCGGGTAGAACCGGAATCCCGGCGGAAGCGTCAGCTCGATGTCCCGAAGACCCATTTGATGCAATTATCCCCAAAGCTAGCTGTGTTCTTATTCCTCCTAGCTTCCTCTATATCTGTTCTGTAAATTGTATGAACTGAGACATATGCTAGTTGTTGAGTTGAGATCGATCGATGCACCTCGATCTAGAGTGTAGACAAGGAGAAGGTCATGCAAAGCTAGGAGGGGGATGAGATTTGACAAGCAGAGACGGAGGAGTAAGAATTAGCACATATCTTGAGCTTGTGTGTGTTTGGCTGGTAGGGACGAGGTTATATAGCTTGGTGCTGGAATAATTAATTATATGCGCGACATAGAAGCGGAGAAAGAAGAGGAGGAAGTGTATGGAAGCAAGCAACAAGCAAGGAAGGGTATATAGTGGTACTATACTTTAGAACAAGAGGCCAGGCCGGGGCCGGGGCCGGGGATATAGATCAGAAGGAGAGGGCGCGCGGGAAGCTATCAGTAGCTTGGTGGCTAGCTTGCTCGATAGACTCGACCAGCGTACGTAGGGCAATCTCTATCGGCGTAGTACGTCGCCGGCCGGTGTGTGGGCGATCGATCCGGACCGATAGATCGATGCTGATGGAAATCAAGCAGGGGACCGGCCGGACCGGCCGATGGTGAGAGGGAGTATTTGGCGGAGGCGGCACTGTTGGTCCTTGATTCCCCTGTCGCCTCCGAGCGCGGGGCACCGGCTGAGGAGGAGGAGGAGGAGGAGGAGGAGAGGACGCGTGCGCGCCTGTCGCATTCGCCACGCCTTTTCCTACTGATCCCTTGCCCCCGCGGTGATGCTTGCGCAGCACGAACTCGATCGATCGATCCAGAGAAATGTAGCTAATTGGCCGGTTCAGAGAGAGAGAGAGAGAGAGAGAGAGAGAGAGAGCTTCTCCCCGAGGTAGCTAGAGAGATAGGGGATCGGGGTAGGAGGAGACCCAGGCTCACAAGGAAAACGGCTGCCCCACCCAGCTCCTTGATATGTCCAGCATCAACATGCATGTTATACGCCATTGTCAATAGGGTCTCCATCGTGCGCGCGGTTAAACTTCCTTGTAAGTACGCGCATGTGCTTGGTGATTGCACACATAGTACATGGCATGATGGCACTGATCATGGTAAATCCGGCGATCCAGCAAAAATATATACCGAGGTGAGGCGGGAGTTACTGATTTGGGAGTGGCGAGTTAGTAAATTAGTAAAGTGCAGGTTAAGCAAGGCACCTTGTATCAATTTTCTGTAGATTGCTGATTCATCAAGGCGGTCGAGGATGGTCACTGTCATGTTGATATCATTAATCTCCAATCTCTGCAAGCAAATGTTCTTTTCAACCTTTGCCTACCGGAAAAATCTACGGGTCTGGCTGGCGTCTACCAAATACATACGTACAGTATTATACTACTACGATTCCGGCATCGTGGACAAGAGAACGAAGAAAATGACAGGAAAAGGGGAAGAAAAGCGGGAGAAAATTCCTTGTAGCGAGCTAGGCTAGCTACTCAACAAAGACTGTATGGAGAATGAGAGGGGTGTATGCCCACAGGGGAACATCATCCATGCAATATGGCAGCAACGATAATTCCTGCAGGGAAGTCGATCGATCCACACGAGTACTCCATACTCTTTCTCTGTTCAATGAAGCCGTCCCCTTGAGATCAATCAATCGATCGATGCATCATCCATCACGCCTGCATCACGTACATACTATGTGTATGTTCATCTGTTCATCACCACCTATTAGATTAATTATCTGCATCTCAAATTTAAAGTGCAATCAATGTAGTGTTCAGTACTATAAAAGCTACTACTAGTAGTAGCACAAGGAATGAAAGCTCCAACCGTGCATCTGTATCCCAAAAGAAAAGGGGCCGGGCAACATATCTTTATCCCAGAACAGTAGCCCCCGACATATCCGTCAGAATATAAGGGGATGAAACAGTACATCAGTACGTGCATCAGCGATCAGTGTTTATCATGGTACGCCAAACAGTACAGTGGTTGGAGCTTAACGTCGTCCCTTCGAATTCAAGTACTATGTATTACTTCCTCGTCTAAGAATATAAGCATTTCTACACTTTTCAATGCAAAATAAAAATTGAGTGAAAAGACAATTATACCTCTATTTTTAACATACAAAAATCTTCTCTCTCCAACTACACCTCATTAATTGTGTTCACACCTTTCAAATGTTTATATTGTTGGACAAAGCTCAACTCCTTCGAATCCTTACATTTGTGGACGAAGGGATTAGTATCCGGTTTCCATGATCTGTGCTGTGCAGATAGGTACCCTTGTCTAATTAAGGCTCTACGTACTAGGACGGAAAAAGAAGAAAGCTAGGGTTCATGAAGCTATCTCTGCAACCTGCAAGTTGATTCAGATATATACTTGTATGTACTAATCCATATAGGTACAATACGTAAGCTGAAGAAGCATCTTTTTTTTAAGGAACTGAAGAAGCATCTTCAATTAAGTAGGCAAGGGTCAGTGGTATATATGCCAAGTTGGTAGGTACATGTATGGTACCGCTGCTTTATGATATTTTGCTGCAGACCATATCTTCTTCAATCTAAGATGTTAATATACTAAGTAACAGGGTTGATTCATTGAATTATAGAGTACCAGTAAACTGAAGTTTGATTGAGCTAGATTGATGGCGAAGTGGAATTTGGCAGTTGGGATATACTTAACCATCTCAGATGGACGACTGATGTCAAGCAGCACCAGGAACAGTATCTGAAGGGATATTCTTTTCCAGGAAAGGCCGGAAGTGCAGAAAGCTAGGAAAGAGATCCGGCCTCTAACTGAGCTGATCATCGGATAATAAAAATTAATCATGAAAAAAATAACTAACATAATCTGATCAGCATTGATTGATCCGTTGATACATATATTTAGGAGAGTATTGCCGAATCCTGATGATAGATACCGGCATCGTCAAGCTCTCAGCTAGAAGCTAAGGTGTCCAATCCCAATCACTCGAGACAGCGATACCTCTGCCTGATCTGCTGCAGGGAGAGGATCGGAAGCAATTGCAGTAGTATTTTGCAGGCTCCAGATCAGTAACGAGACCTGTCTCGTGACGTCCATCTATCAGGCATTGCGCCAATCTTACGATTAGATAGCTGATCCACACGTTTCCAACCGTTTAACGACGGCGGTTATTCGGTTACATTGCTGGGGCCAAGCTTTCTGACCAATCTGAATTGAAATCTTTCATTTTCCGGTGAACATAGGGATTAAAGGGAAGCCTTACCCCACAAGTGATTTTGAAGGTCAGTAAGCATTCTCGGATTCTCCTGGCATAAACAAATTAGCAGAACAGTAGGCTAGCGCGGGCCGGATCACAAAAAGAAAAGAAAAAAAAATCCAACTTCAGTTGAGAATAATTCTAACAGAATTAGTTAAGGAAGGTATGGTTGAGACTGGAGTATCTATCGATGTGATATACAAAGAAGAGTCTTCACGGCCATGCCGCATAGTGTGTGCGTTCCATCACCAACGGACCAGTAAAGCGGAGGCAAAGGCGCCGGCATCTCTCTGATCAGTTGTATTCCTGTTGCATGTTATACATGTACTCTACTTCATACTACTACTATATGCCCCCATTGCGCATGATCCAAAGTGTCAAATCGCCAGAAGAATATACTCTGCCTGCTTGCTCATGCATGCATGGTCACCTTACACTCTTTCCTGCGGGCCCAAAAAAGGCAGAATTCCTAGTACCATCGAAATAACAAACTTAGTGCCATCGATCAAACCAAGGTTGTGATCTCCTATACCAAGAGCTATGACAAGATAATAATTAAGTGAACCCTGTAGCGATAAGTTGATCTCCTGTCATTATCAAAAAATCAAAAATGCTAGAGATACAAATTGCTAGTGAACGATCTGAGCGTACGATCTGAGTGTACTAAAAAACACAAGCGATCAATGGACGAATTAATCGAGCTTCTTAAATGGGACAATCATTTATCAGATCCCTTTCATAGCGAAAGAAAAGGATGCAGCGGCCAGACACAATCGTCGCTGATAGAATTTTGTGTTCCTTTTATTATTTCGGCGTGAGATTTTTTCCCCCTTCCCCAATGTTGTTCATAGGAAGAGTGACGGCTCCACACTCCGTCTCTTCCACCAATCCTTCCCTTCCAATTTGCAGATCCTGTATGTACAGCGGTTTTTCGATCCTAAGACAGCGACTGAAACCAAAAGAGAGATCTCCGGTTATTTGTATTCTGGTACTCGATTTCAGTAGAAGTGTATCTTAAGTCGTCTACTACACCAACATTTCCATCGAAGATGCTATCAGCTGGCAGTATAAGCAACATGCCGCATAAGCGTTGTTGTGACTAGCTTGTTGTGGAGCCTGGTATAAACTCCATCTCGATTCCGGAACACGCATACACAGACGGCAGCGACAGTGTGGATCGAGCTAGCTAGTTCGCCATCAGCTATGTCTGTGTAAACCAAATTTCTTCCCAGTAGCTAATAAGCAAACCCTTCCGTGCACTGTATGAAAGAAAGACCTGTGTTTTGCTCGCTGAAGACGTACTCATCGATCGACGAGTGTGGACTCTGTTCCCCGTATAGAAACGTGAAACAAACAAGATAGCTCATCCGAAGACAAATAGAGCACTATATATCTACATCACGTCCACTGTGGATTATATCATTTATATGTGATACTTGGTGTCACAAGTTTGGTTCAACACAGTATACATGAAACCTACTCCTAAGTTTTGTCACTATGTGCTTGTATGCTGCAAAAAAATAGTTGGTAAATACTACTAGTTGCTTCATCGAGCTAGCTTAGCTAGCCAGGTATGCACACGCATGGACATGGAGGTCGATCGATCGTGGCGACGTGCCGCTGGCAAGGCACCGAGGGGCAGCGATGACGCGGGCGGCCGCCGTGGCGGCAGCAGCGGCATCGGGCCATGATTGGCGGGCTGGATCGGCGTACGCCGTCGTCCGTCAGCAAATATTCCGTCGAGGACTGCGACGCGACGCGTCGTGCGTGGCCGCGCCTGCGCTCCGTCGAGTGACCAGGAGGTGGCTTGGCCGGGTGGGCAAGCGGTTGCCTGCAAGTAAGCTCCCCCCATCCCGGTGGCTTCGCGGGCTGGACACTGACCTGAGTACCTGACCCCGGCCACGCGCGCTAGCGAGGGTGCGCGCCCATTCCTTTCCTCGTGAAAGCGAAGCAGGCGTCCGTTTGCCGAGCGTGCCACGTACGCTCGGCGTCCATGGCGACGCGACAGATGTTTTCGCCACGCGCGGTCACCATCAGCTCGGTCTCCGGCCGCGCCACCGTACGTATGTATACTTATCCCTCTCCTCCGTCCGGGCGCGCGCCGCGGTGCCCGGCGCGGGAAGAAACCGATCGACCGTGCACCATCGATCTCCCCGGTCGCCATTGATCAATTAGCTCTTGTTCGCACGCACAGACATGAGCAAGCTGCCCGGCGGCGTGATGCTGCTAGTAGGACCATACCGCTGCTTACCGGAAGATACACGGACAGGACGTTAGTATTCCGTTGGTACTGCTACTAGTACCAAAGAGCGGAGATCTAGGGCCCTCCGATTCGATTCGATCCCATCCCGGTCACGGCCCGGGGCGGGGATGTCTCTGTCCCGGCTTTTTGCCCCTGCATTCAATGCGATTTTGCTTTGAAGAAACTCCCAAACTGACACAGCGATTCTCGCCGTCGCCGGGGAGTGGAAATGCGGTAGGAAACGAACGCCGATGAGAGCGAGCCGCGAGGACAGGAGACAGCGACGGCAACCGCGAATAAATGGCGGACGGCGACGGCCGCGCCCGTCCACCGTCGCAGCTCCCGCATGATCCATTGATGCTCCGCAGCCCCCACCCCCAATTAACCAAAGGCGCTGTCCACCACCCAAATCCGGATACATTAACTGAGGCAGGGACACGCACGGCCGGTGATCGCCACATACGCCTCGGCACTGCAACTAGGACTAGGAGTACAATAAAGCAAGGGGTGACTTTAAGAGCTACAAGCAGCAGATTGCCTGCAAGATCGCACTAAGATTGCAGGACAGATAATGGTTGATCACGGGGCCGAGTCGTGTTGCGAGAGGCACCCACCGCCTAGCCACCGGGCACCGACTAACAACTGAGCAAGAGAAACGCGCTTGAGAACTGAGATGCGGGCAACGGTGTCGCTCACGTGGATGTGGCGGCGATGGCAACGGGATCACCAGGAGAGAGGCGACGCAACTGCAACGGGACATGCAGCGGACTGTGTAGTCTCTGTTCATGGCACTGCTGGTATGTGGCACCAGCAGCAGGCACGGCACGAAAGCCAGCCAGCAGCTGAGAACTCGGTTTCACGAGGGAATGGAGGCGAGAAGTACACTGCCAGGCCGGTTTCGGCGCCACGGCAATAACGGTGGTTCAACTACCATACAATAATGCTGACAGCAACGTAGATCAACAGCGAGGGAGCTGGAAGACGACGACGACGCCGCGATGTGTGGTCCAGCGACAGCTTCCTCCAGACTTCAGATCATAATCGCAAATCCTGTCACGTGTTGATCCGGCCTAGTAGCTTGAAACGTCCAAAAACATGAATGGCGTTTTAATTGGCTGATTTTATGCCAGCACAAGAACAAGTCGATAAGCTCAGTGCTAGTAGTTAACATATCAGAATCGTATTGTATTTTTATTATGTTGCCTAAGCGTAATAAACAACTCTGTTTACGACATCGATCGGCATTTTCCTTCGATGCAGTACTCCTCCACTGAATTTGTTGTCACCAGCGACAATAATATCAGAGAACGGATGGAGTATTGTATTTGCACAGGCAAGGGTTAGATAGAGGAAAGGAACAACAACAAGGCACAGCGTACCAATCATGCACACGCTCCATCTGTGGAAGCACTGCCCCATCTAGTAGTAGGAGATAGTGAAGCACAATTGTCCACTTCCTGATGAGTGGAGAGCCACAGTGTCATCAGTAGCGAATTTGAGGGGACGAGCACAAATGAAGCTGTCCATTTCTGCAGATAGGTTGTGAAGCTCTAGCATCCCTGATCCCTCTACATTATCATCGGAGTAATGATTTCCAATGCAAACATTGCAAGACTGCTTCCTGAAACCTGCAATCTGAGGTGGACGGCACTTGATCTAGCACCCCAATTTCTGGGGACACAGAGACATCGGACGCGTCTGCAAGCAAATGCCTCGGAATGGAAGGGGAAGATTACGCTCCACGGGGAACGCGGCAGATATCTGCGCATCGGTGTGCAGGGCCAGGAACAATGGGTGGTCCATTGGCAGTATCAGCGATGAGGAAAACTGATGTAACCCGGACGAGAACTCAACCAGGAAAAGTTTCTCTCCGGCCTGCTACCATGTCGATCGCTTGTGATCAGCATCCGGACAGACAAATCATGTAGGGCAAGATCGTGCAATGCAAGTCGGGTGCATAAAAAGATGATGATCATGACCGAATATCTAGCGTGCCTGTTTAGGTGCGGTCTGCCCAGATCGAGAAGAGAAGCTCCTGAATGACGGATTGGCTGCTTTTGATGCTAGTTATATATACCAACGAAAACAATAAAAGGTAAAGATATACTACCTCCCTTACAAAATATAACCATTTTTAAATTTGAATAAAGTCAAAATCTTTTAACTTCTACTAATAATATATAAAAAATTACATAACTTTTAAGATAAAAATATACTTTTTATATGATAAAATCTTATTAATTATATATTATTAGTGTTTAAAGTGATAAAAATTTGACACGTTTTTCTTGTGAAATTCTTGTGAAATTCTTACGAAAATTCTGCGTTTCAAAGTAGCTTTATATTTTGAAACGGAGGGAGTATTTTAATATGAACCAATAACTAACTGATGTTAGTGCGTTATGTAAGCATGGAGATTAACAGCAAAAGGGAAAGATTCCTCCCGAAAGGACAGGGCACAAATTAAAAGAAATGGTTAAAATTGTTGGAGTTCTTTGCTGGGTGAGAACTTTTTTTTCGAGAAATGGGTTGGATTATATTAGATATAAGATAAATTTACATCCAGCCCCTTACAAAAGGAGCACCCAAATTAAAAGAAAATTACATCTAACTTCTTGCAAGTGCTCCAGGAAGTCGTCTTGCCGAACGGAGCCGCCGCTTCTCGCCTGTCCTCCGTTGTCACCATTGGAAGACGAAGGAGGAAGCTCGAAGCCGATCCCCAGACAGACGAAATAGCTTCATATTTTAGAAAGGCCACCAATTGCACAAAAATGTGTCGTGGATCGTTGAACGCACCGGCAGATAAGCCGTCGACCACACCATCATCGTCAGGATCTGCCGCTTGTCGCTTCCACAAAAGACCCCGATCGACAAAAGACAAACACCCTAAAAAAAACTGATAACTCCAACCCAAATACATTAGGAAGGAGGAGAAACAACCTCACAAGAATCACTTCAGAATCATCACTGAAGGTTCTAGAAGAGCCAAAATCATCTGAGTTAGCACCAGAATATCACAAACTACAAATAGGACGTATCTCATAATAACTAACTCTAATCTACATTAAACTAGTAAACGACTAAGAAACGCGAACCAGATCCGGGCTCCTCCTCCTCTCCCACGCAGAGAGAGGAGGAGGAACCCGGCGAGAAGGACGCCGGAAGTTGTCGCTGGTTCGCCTTTCGCCTCCTCTGCACGTGAAGACTCGAGAAGCGACGAGTTTTGCTGGGGGAGAACTTAGCGAGCTTTTCATTGTCGCAAGTTGATCGAACCTTACAGTGGGCTGGTTCCGGGTTCAGAGTTTCAGATTGCAGATTCATGCCCGGGCCGTGCCAACGCATCATCAGAACATCAAATTGGAAGAGTTGCCCAGCAGAGTCCATTCAACATGGGCCGGAATTTTATTTTTAAAACACGACAGTAGTGCTTGAGAGAATAACAAAGTTACAACTGAAGGGAACACACTATGAAAACAGCAGAGGCTGTTATAAAGAGCTGCTGCCTTCGGTTTTAAATTATTAACATCATTTATTTTTAAAATCAATTTTGAACATTCGACTTATTCAAAAAATTTGTTCAAATGTATAAAATTATTAGTCGTGATTTAAATTTCACTAATAATAAATCAAATAATAACAAAATTTTATATATTTAAATAATTTTTTTAAATAAAATAAATAGTTAAAATTGATATTAAAAATTAACGGTGTTAATATTTAAAAACCGAAGAGACTACAGCATAAGTAACTACCAAAAAGTAGCCATACAAAAGAAATACTAGACACCTAGACAGCACGGGACAGGGAAGTTGGCTAAGCAAGCTGATCAGAGACACAACCATGCGCCTTCCAGTATTGCCACCATGGGCCGGAATTCTCATGCAGCAAATGCGCGTCGATGATTGGAGATGGGCAATTTCCCTGTTGAGCTTCTCTTAATTCTAAAGAAGGAAGTTGAGTTCCTTTCAAAGTTCTGAAACTTGGCCCTGTTTGAAACGGAGGAATTTTTCTAATTCCTCTGTTTTTTTTTTAAATTAAATTAACTTTTGTAAAATTTTTACGAAATTTCTGTGAAATTTCTGCGTTCCATACGAGGCTTTACTAGAGATAATTGTCTAATACAGCTTATGATCTTTGTAATCCTAATCTTAAGCGAAACGCTAGTCATGAGGAGAAATGAATGACAGTGTGCTTTTTTTTTTGTGATAAAGACAGTATGCATTCGATTGGATAACATAGCTAAACATATATGTAGACGGGCTATTTTGTTTCCTTGGCCCGGTCGGTTGTACTGCCAATCTACGTTTGTTTACATGATGACCACCTATGAACATCTCCGTTTCCCAAATAATGAAAAAGAAAGAGAGAAAAAGGTCCCAATTTGCCAAATTCGAATCCAAACGAAATTCAAATTTGAAAGCTTCCCCACTCCATATACACCAGTCAAACAACCCCAACCGCGCGCGGGCAGGCAAGCAGCAGCCAAAAAGTGAAGCAGAGCGGGATTGCACGGCACAACACCACTTCATCCGCCCTCCTCTCCTCAGTAGCCGTTGTGATCGTCCTCGGTCCCCGGCGCCGCCGCCGACCGCGCCGCGTCCGAGTCCGAGCCGGGGCCCCCGGACGACGATTTCGACCGGGACCCCGACGCGGTGCCTCCTCCCGCCGCCCGCGGCTTCCTCCGCCGCTGCTTCGACCCCGCGGCGGCGTCCCCCTCGCCGCCCTCCGCATCCGCCTTCGTCATCCGCCGATCGCGGCGCGACCCCTCGCCGGCCCCTGCCCCCTTCCCCTTCGTCGTCCGCCGAGGCCGCTCCGCCCTGTTGCCCGCTCCCCCGTCACCATGTTCGCACTCTCGCGTTCCTCCTCCAACCCCATGCTCGGGCTCGCCGCCTCTGGACGGCCCCGTCCCCGTTTTGAAGTCTTGCATCTGCATCCATCGTAGCCCGTTAGGTGGTGGAGATCTGGCGGCAGAGGATCGGAGTGGCACGGAGAAGAGGTTACCCAGCTGGGCGTGCTGACGGAGGAGGCGTTGTCCCAGCCGATGTGCGCGACGTGCTTCACGTCCGTCGGGTTCCCGATCTTCATCTCCGGCTCCTTGGCATCTGGAAGCAGCGCAACCACAAGGTGAGAGCGCACCATCAAGCCAATGCATTTTGTTTTTGCGTTAATTTCAAGTATGCTGTATGCTATGTTGCAAACTCAATTGAGATCGATGACACGGACGTTTTAATTAATCCGGAATCGTCTTGCTTACCGAAAATTTGCGAAATATATCGGAGGCCCTTGAGAAGGCCTTTCATCTTAACAGAATCCACAGGCGGCTGCCCGCCCGCGGTGCCCTGAGAAGAATCCACCACTTACGGATTTGCTTCCCTCGCCTCTTGAACTAGACTTCACAAGTAGTACATGAACAAAATCATAAGGATGAATAGTTTTCCGTGTAGTTTGATTGCGAAGAAACACAAATTATGAAATAACATGTTCCAAATAATTTTCACAATAAACACTTGATGGCAAGGGGAAACAAATAATTGAAATGGCCCAGTTATTAGCCTGAGTGTTCCTCGGGTAGATGAATCCATTTCAACAATTTTAAGATGGAAGGATAATGGTCTCACACACAAAAAAAGCGAAATTACTTACAAGAGGAAATATGGTCAACACGTTATGAGAATCGCATACCTACGAAAGCAATGTTCATGGAGAAACAAAAGTCCAATCGACAGAATTTCATCTTGCCGGAGCCATATTCACTGTCGCTGCAACAATTATCTTGACCTCCTACTCCTGCATATCTATCAGAAATGATTAGCAGGATCCTGTCCCCTTCAGAGGTAGGCGTAGAATTCTCTTCCAAGGTGGAGAAGAGCAGAAAGAGTTTGTTGCATCGATCTATTTATAGTGCACTATTTTTGGTGAATTCCCTTGTTTTAATACAGCACGCGCTCCAGTTTGGAGGGTCTGGTTCTGTTTAACTGGGCTGCAACGCTGGGAGCGGATATTGCAGATAAACCAGGAGGGATCTCATAGGAGGAAAGCCCGGAAGATTTTCAACCACAGCCGCTTGTTTCAACATTGGCATGCATCTCGTGTTTTTACAAATCTCTTGTGCTTTTCATGTAATTTGATTCTACTCAATCGCTCAAAATCATAAAATATCTGGTGTCAATTTGGATGCACTACCACCAAGATGATCTAGAAGCCATAGCCCTTTCGATTAGAGCGAATGAGAGAACTAGGTAAGTCATTATTGTGAACGTTTTGATTTATACATAGGTAATAGAATAACTGCACGGTTTTCATTTTGTCCGTCCTCTCGATTTTATTTCAATGCTTGCAGTGTCCTGACTAAGATTTTAGTGTAGCCATAGCCACTATTTTAGCGTTTCTTCAGCACAATATAGAACTCAAATAAATACACCTGGCTGGAACCCAAAAATTCATATACTTCACACCTCCAAGTTTTGTTCAAACAAGGTGATACAACTTCTTGCCATGTAAAAAAAGAATCAAAATAAATTGTATCCGTGTAAACATTTTCTGTTGTATCTTTACAAGATCGTGATTGGTGTCCTTTCTTTCCTTTTTCCTTTTTTGCAAATGCAATATTACAAGTGTGTCAAAAAAATTGCATAATACACCTATAAAGAATGAAACAAGCTATGTGATAAAGCAGCCTCCCCAATCCACAAAATTCTCAATCGAGTATTGTTGCTAAGGATGTACTAATACATTACATGTCATTATGATGCTTTAATCTGCAATCAGAAAAGTAAAATATCATTTTATTTCGATATTTGGGTATGTGATGTACTACTCATGAATGTCACTATTTATGGATCAAAAGAGGACTCACTGTATTTAGGTACTTCTCATGAATCTGCAATGCTCCTCTGCATGCCTTTTTTGCATCCAGGCTACCAGTGATGTCGTTCAAGATCTGTTTACAGGGAGACACGTACACAACAAAAAATTACAATCATCATCATCACTGCAATTGTGTGTGTACGTGAGAGAGAGAGAGACCTTGACAACATCGTCGAGACCTTTTGCCTCAAGTAAACGTTTATTTTTAATCTCTAGAACACTAGCTACAATAAATACTGATAAAGGGATCTCTTCTTTCTTAGTTACTTGCAGATTTTTCTTCTCAAATTTACCACACTGTTTTAGGACTTTCTCATCCTTTGAGTTAGTGCCAGATGCGCCAGTATCACTCTCCAACATTGAGAAGAGAGTTGGATTATACTCCATGGACCACATGAGCTGCAACATATTGAAGTTGTAATCACTATATTCAGTCAAATTCGTCTTATATCTAGAAAGATTGAATGTCAAGAGAGCTAGCCTACAGACAATTAAATATTAAGAAGTTATTGTGAAATTTTGTCCTGGCAGCTTACCTCCCAAAGGTACATCGTGTCTACAAAAGAGAACTCCCTACGGAAAAGAACCATCAGCATACGGAAGGAAAATAAGTATTCCCCTCCATCAAGATTTTCTGCAAAAAAAAAAAAACTGTTTATCAGGATGTACAAACATGCACCTTTGGTATGCAACGAAGCAAAACGTCTAGTAAACAAGCAGCTCCAAATGACTCTACCTAAATGCTGATGTAGTTTTGGGTCAACAGTTTTCATTATGGATGCCAAGATGGTCAGCTGAGATCGAACTCCAATGGAAGTTGAGGTACTCTTGAAATTTCCTCGCTGCATATAGAAACCTTATTGTTTCAAGTAACATTAAGATTGACAAATATGCCGTGCAATTGAATGACTATTAATACTACAGAAGTATAGAAGCACAGCCAATACATTTCTCCTCTAGATATCTATGCATATAAATGTCCTTGACAATTTTACAGTCAGAATTCAAGATGACTATTTCCATAACCAAGCACAAAATAGCAACACAAATATGGAAGGATGTGGACATTTGTTCAGTGAGTAAGAGGTTAAGAAATACGGGTGCTTACCACTCTGCGCATTAGACGTTCAAAGCACCAAAAGGCATCTGCTTCATGTTCTAGAAGGATTGATATTGGTGAACAAAGATCACTCATTCCTGTTTATACAAAGTACGTAATGTTTAGTATAAAATTTTTAAGTTTTTTATCCCCTTTTTGAGACTGGATTATAAGAAAACTGTTTGTGTCAACAGCTCACCCTGACAATAGCCAATGTCTTTATCAATCCATGAGTACACTGCAAGAATGTCCCACAACCTTGCCAAATTCTCTTGTCTCTCATAATAAACTAGTGCACGATCGGTACGATTAACATCGAGACCTACAACTCAATAATGAAATGAATCAGATAACTATACTTAAAACTATTCATCAGTATAGGCGATAGATTTTGGAGTGCCGAAACAAGAATGGAGACAATCCTTACCAATTTGATGCAGAGTAAGTTTCCATTGAATAACTTCTTTAGGCAGCAGCACACCATTGGTTTCCTTTTCAGAACCCACAGAAGGCCTTGCTCCTCCATTAGCATTAGTGTCTTCGATAGGCTGGCCATCTTCAGTGATCACAGGCATAGTAACAACTCTTCCACTACCAACTGTTGTGTCCATTTCTCTGCACCTTGTTTTCAATTTTTCATACTCTAATCTATCAAAATATGCAAATCGTTATATTCTGATCTCGTGCATATCATGTGTAAATAGCCTTTTTTCATAAATCATAAGTAATTTTACAAAAGAAATGCTGAACTTCCTAGAGAATAAAACAGTGACAAAATACTGATTACTGAATGGAACCTGCCAGAGATTAATCATTTCACGAATTGTCCAATGGCATGCAACTGTAACAGAATGTACTGAAAGTCTTTACTTGAAGCAGACAAAGTTGCTCCAATGTAGTAGTATATGATTTTCTGCATATTACTTTCAGTCCCACAAAATCACACTATATCTTAACTATTAGCAGTTCCATTGAACATTCAGTCTACAAAACGAAAACACGCAAGAGCATCTTCTATCAACTTTGCAGCCAAAAAGAATAAAACAAAGAAACAAAGGGACCAAACAAGATCAAACAAAAGAAAAATGTAGTTGCAGTGAAAACCTTCGCTGTTGTCGCAATTGGTTACGTTGTTCAGTAGTGCTTTTAGGGTCATAACATCCCAACAAAAATTCCCAAACTTCTCCTTTGATGGTTGGGTGGACGCCCTGTTGCATGACCAAATTAAAGCACAGCGCAGATGAATGAATATGATTACCTAAAGTAGCAGTTCCCAGCCAAAATAAAGGCCATAAAAGGGACATCCGTGCTCAGTGTGGTGATAAGTCCATCGGCTGGGAGAGCTCCCACCAGGGTTCAATCCCTGGTGCCACATATATTTCTGGAATTGGTGCCCATCTCCCTACTCATCAGACTTTGGTGGGCCCCATCTTAATACAATGTATTCTGCACCCTGGGTGTAGAACAGTACTACTGCAGGGGCTTCCCCTACTGTTTTCCGGTCAAAAAATAAAGAAAAGAAGTCTTGAAAGGAATACAGTTATTTGAATACATGGAACAGGCTCGAGAGTTTACAGGGCATAAAGTTGTTCCATTAAAAGTAAAATCCAGTAAACAACCCTAATGAACACAAGTGAGTATGTAGCTGTGTCAGTGATCTAGCTTAAAATATTGAACAATTATGATCTAGATTCCACCCATCAAATCTACTGTAAGTTATGGGGACAAGTTAAGGAAGTCATAATAAAACTATGTCCATCCCACTTCCAGAATAAAGCTTTTATATTTTCATCATGCTATTTTTTCTGAATTTCAGATAGATACCATTAAGATAGTTATTGGTCATGGGCTGGAGAAAATCCAGCTTACCCCACGTTGCACTCTTTTGATCATTCCAGCTGCATCCAGACAACCTTCTTCGTTGTGGAGCAGCCTCCATCTCTTTGGACTTAGTGTCAGACCAGGCTGCCAGTAACAATTTAGTCAACACAATTCGTGATAAATACATGACATCCACTAATCTTTTTAATCAGCATTCTTGAAAAATCCACTTCGGCATTCAATTCGAGATCCTTGTAGAAGAGATTTTTTTTGTTTGTTACAAATAATAAACTGTGAGATATCACATTCATTCAGAAAAGATGGGCACTGGTCTCCAGCTTCTGATACGCCCACTAGTTGTTACTTGTTCATCCCATTTGCACCTCTAATCTGAATGAACAGTCAGACAAATTATCTCGCTACATTGATTCATAATTTGAGCCTAGCTACCTAGCAGTTCCAATAGGTTCGCTGAGACTTCAGTCCATAATTAGATCTAGGGACAGGGGCGCTTGATCGGGGGTAACAAACAAAAAAATGGGATTAGATTTAAGAATCTGGGGGAGAATTACCCGGGGCTTGAAGCGCGTCTTGGGGGTGTCGTCGCGGCACTCGGGACGGACGGGGTAGATGATGTCCGGATCGACGAGCATCTCCGGATCATTGTAACAGCACGCCATGAACCTCATCCTTCTCATCTTGATTGCCGCAAATTCGAAGCCGCCAGAGGCAACGATCAGGGCGCTGGTCTGCCGGAACAGGTGAAGCTCAGGTGCGGAGGATCGCGACCAAGAAGGATTCGAGAAATGTTATCCCTCCTCCTTTTCCAATCGATGCCTTGCGCGTTGAGAGAGAGAGAGAGAGAGAGAGAGAGACTAACGGCTATTATTTGGTGGGGGCAAGGAGAAGGAAGGGAGAGGGGGGAACGGAGGACGGGAGGAGGTACGGGGAAGAAGCACAGCTGCTGCTGGCTACTTAAACCAAGTAGGCTTCTCGTTTCGTATCAGGGCTCACAAAACCCGCTGCTGGTTTTTATGAAAATGATTCGAATCGATTTTATTGATCGATTTTTTAATTAAAAAATTAAAAAAAAATAAAAAATTGAAAAAAATCTAGAATACCAAAGACGGGTATAGTCGGTTTTGTGATAAAACCGATGAGTTTTAAATTTTAAAATCTGTACCGTAGCAAATCAGTGAAACCGCTCGATTTACAGTAGAAAAATGTTCAAATTTTAAATTTTTTATTTAAAATGGTTTTTATCAATTTTTTCGGTTTTCGTAACGTTTAAATAAAATATTAAACCCTGATCGTATGTTCCAGTTGGTGTCCCCCGATGGAATTGTTCTATCTTCCGTCTCGAGGGAGGACTTTTCAGGATGAATCGGCTCCCAGTCGGATGGTTTATGTTTTATTTGTTTATCTGCAAATTGCTGTAAGGTTCAATAGTGATTACTAGTTTCTATTTTTTTTAAAAAGATAGTTCATATATGGTAGTAGCTACAACTTTTGGATTCTGGAATATTTATTCTCTTTGGGTTTTTTTTTTTTCCTGATTGGATTGGATATCAAAAGACGTGCGGGCATGATTATGGACGTTACTCACTGGACCAGTTCCATGACGACGTTTAAGGTACATGCGAATTAAGCCCAATGTATAACAAACGTAATACAGCAGTACAATGTATCATGAGAGTGTGGCCCTCTGTTTGGTTCGGCTCTGCAAAAATTGTTTGGCTTTGATTTCTTTGAAAAAAAAAATTTTATAGCTTCAGCTCTGACTTTTTAAAAAATGTTTGATAAAATAGTTTATTTTGTAGGTTTTTTTATTTTGTAGAAATAGTTAATAAAAAAATACTACATAGACGGAAAAAGCCACAGATATATTTTCATCGCTTTGACTTCACTGCGAGATTCTCTCTAAAAAGAAAAAATAGCTTCTTTTAAAATCTCATTTGATAAGGTTCTGACTTTTTTAAAAATAATTTAGTAGGGCTCTGACTTTTTTAAAAATAGCTTTGGCTCTAGCTTTTTTAAAAAATAGCTTTTATAGCTTTAGCTCTGACTTTTTAAAAAATATTTGATAAAACGGTTTTTTTTAAATCTTTTATTTTATAAGAGCAGATAATATAAAAAAATACTATGTGAATAAAAAAGTCATGAAAAAGCCATATTTTCGTGACTTAAAGCTTCACTTCGACTCTTCCTAAACCTGTTTGTGTTTGGTATATTTTAAGTAGAAACCGATAAAAAAACAGTAAAAAAAACCATACCAAACGAGGCTAAATCTATCCCTGCTAACCCTTAAGAAACTGATTCACAGTTGTCCAACTGACTCCGATGGCAAATAATTTGGCGTGACCCTCGAGAGATGATAGCTCGTGCATCCTACAGCAAGACAGCAACAATAACAAGAAAATACATGTGAAATCTGAAGCATGTTATCGAATTACGATTCCTCACCAAATCCAAAGCCTAGGAACGAATTTTGAAGTCATATTTTCTTTCGTTCGACAAGGATAACGCCACCGGCATTTCGAGAAACCATGATGTTCAGTTTTTGTTACACCCAATAGAAGCAATCAGAAAATAAGGGAAAAGGAAGCCTCTGTGCAATAAGTTCCAAAACTTGAAGCCTTCCACATCATAAAATTAACCTCTGCGCCACCAAAATCCAAATGTCAATTTGCCACGACTGCCGACATGTTATCACAATGACAGTACCCAAAAAAAAAAAATGAGAGCGACATATACAGGATGTCTATTCTATCAACTTCTGTTGAATATAAGCAAATTCATAGTTCAACAGGAAATGCACGAGAACTTACCTCGGAGGAGAAATTGCCAAGTCCAGCAAAAGGGTGATGAGACATAGATATGTGAATCTGACCACCCCTAAATTAATCATCACAAAGCTAGGACTTGGCCCTAACACAACAGCCACACACACATTAACAGCAAATATTGCTATCTATGAAGCAATAATACAACAGGCCAGAGCAATATGAAATTATGAGATGCTCCAGCAAAACTGTTGATGAATTGGTGATATCCTGTCATTTACAGAGTTGCAAACAGCTCTTGGATTCTTCTCCATTTCCCTTATTTCCTTTTACTGCCACCAAGGGACAGGATCTCCAGGCTCCGGTGGAGGGGCTCGTCACGGGAACCTCTTGCAACTGCTGCCCGTGAAAGGGAAGTGGCCCTTGATTCACCGGCCGATGGATTAACTCTCTGGGCGCTAGATGGACGACTGCCGCTATTGCTAGAGAATAACCTGCTTGACGACCGGTTATACTGCTGCTCACTTGGTTCTGCAGATGTGGCCGGCCTGCTGCTTGATGCAATAGCTCTTCGCGATGCACTGCCTGTGCGAGAGGATGTATGAGGCCTCTCAACAGTGCGTTCCCCAGATCTGTCTGTGCTATGCATCTGATCAAATGGGACATCCATGGTTAAACTGAGATATATATGTGGTGCCACATGAACCCACTCTAAAGTTCATATATCATGCACGTGAGGAAGTTAGATAACTTACAATTTCCTTTAGTGACATGGATGCACCTTCTCGTGGTCGCTGTGCATGATTGTCACTCTGATTTAAACCATTAGGATTCCTTCTACCAGATGCTTCACCTGTTCAAAAATGTGCCACCATTTACATGCTGCAACACATGGGTGGTTTGTATCATTACGTTCTAAAATTTTCATGAGCAGAAAAACAAACCTGGGGTCTTTTCAATTTTGTCAATAGAAGGTCCTGCCACTCCACTTGTTCTTTCGCTCTGTAAACCACGACAAACATGGAGTGAGAGTAAGTCAAACAATATACAGAATGTATACCAAACAGAAACAGGCTAAGATTGAAGATACCCTCATTCGCTGATTGGAGCCTATTTGGGGATATTTCAAGATGGTCCAGTCAAATACATAATCAAACTGGTATCCTGCAATCATAAAGCCATCAAAATCTGAAAATGCAGCATATCTTTGAAGAAAGCAATAAAAACGACATAAGAAAAAATGAGCTTAATTTAAATATATTATTTTGAAAACAACAAACCTTCTCGGATAAAGAGATCACGGAATAGTCTTTTCAGGTAAGAATAATCTGGCTTGTCCTCAAATCGCAACGAACGACAGTAGTGGAAGTAGGAGATAAACTCTGATGGGTACGATTTGCAGAGTACCTAAACATAATAAACAGTAAATAAATGCTGTTTACTGTAGTTCTCCCCAAAAAAATTAATTAGTTTTTATGAAATACCTCCACAGGAGTAAGCATCTTTTTCTCACTAATTTTGTCATATTTCTGCTTCTTGGTGCCTGCTTTCAGCCCCTGCCATGGTAGGCTGTTCGAGCAGAGAACCAGTACATTGATATTATTTACTGGCACATGAGAGGACCATTACAGTTGATGGATGAAAAAGACTAACCTGCCCCTAAGGAAGTACATAAGGACATAGCCCAGAGATTCTAGATCATCTCTCCTGCTTTGCTCTGCAGCCAAAAAATAAATCAAAGATCAGAAAAACATGTAATGGTTAAACAGCCAAATACTGTGAGGACTCCAGAACTCACCAACGCCAAGGTGAGTATTGACACTTGCATATCGTGCAGTTCCAGTGAGGTTCTTGTTCTCTCTGCATATTGAAATGGGCATCAAATCTTCATAAAACAACACAAACATTGTATCAAAGCAATCGAACTCATCAGCAGCAACACAGAGTGCAATTTTCACCCACCTGTAGGGGATGTGCTTGTGAGTTTGGAGGTCTCTATATTTCTTTGCAAGCCCATAGTCTATTATGTAGACCTGCATGAGAAGCCAGTAAGCTCAAAAGTTAATAGAACACCAATTTCAATTCCAAATAAATGTTTTGATCAACAACACTACAGCATCATATTGTTAAGAGGATGTATCAAAAAGAACAGAATGGTTTATCATCAACCCTTATTCATTAGTCACAAAATGAATCATATTTATGTTGTAGAACCAATACTTTCAAATACAAATATACTAATGAAACCATACAGATTCTTAGAAAATACATCCCATGGCTGTTCAAACAATGTTTCTCTTGTAGCATATTTTTAGTTTTCAATAAGAAGCAATCCCTCTATGAAGAACAAATACCATTCAAGCAACACAATCAGGAACATCCCAAATGCACAGCATAAACCAAGCAATCAACAGGCGAATACATATGGCTCACATATAGTAACATTAAGAATTAAATGCAGACATGAAAACAAACCTGATTGGCTTTCCTACCAAGCCCCATGAGGAAATTATCAGGCTTTATATCACGGTGAAGAAACCCCTTTTGATGCATGTACTCAACTCGATTAATCTGAAACAGAAACAAGCAATTGACAAGAGAAGACAGAAAGTACAGATTCAGTACAACCAGACAAGATGCCAGTTAAGACAAGAATTGAACTGAGCACATGTGTTCACACCATCTGATCAGCAAGCATAAGCACAGTCTTCAGCGAGAACTTTCTGCTGCAGTAGTTGAACAAGTCCTCAAGACTTGGCCCCAGAAGATCAATAACCATTACATTATACTCCCCCTCGACACCGAACCACTTCAAGTGTGGGATGCCAGCTGTAACCAATGAGTGAAAATAGGTCAACTAAAGTAGTCATGAGGGACACGGCAGCTAATCAGAAAGCGTGGTTCCATAATTCTGATTTCTGAACTCTGCGAATAGGCTCCACGACATTAACTTACTTCCTCCTTGGAGAAGCATGTACAGCTTCGACTCGTAATGAAGCTGTGGGTGCTTTGTCTTCACATTTTCCTGTCCAACCAAAGCAACATCAATGGCAATTGTTTCTACTACCAACATAAATAACTGATCATTCTGACAAATAGTGCCAAGGGCCCATAACCCAGCGCGGGCATTTCACTACATTTTCCTCTGGTGATCTTATCATGAACTTAAATGGATTAATTTGATAGCATCACAAGCTAAAAGGTGCACGAATATCAAAAGGAGAATATCATACCAGTTTGACGGCGACCTCCTCTCCAGTCTGCACATTCACAGCTACAATCAACAGAAAACAAGAACAACAAAGTTAGCATCATTATCCCTTAAGCACGAGTTCTCTCACACCACAATGGAAAAAAAAACATTTTCTACAGATACTGAAAAGGAATAGGCACAAACTCACCGAGGAATAGCTCCCCAAACGATCCGCTCCCGATCTTTTTCCCAAGCTTGAACTTGCCCCCGACGATATGATCCATCTCCCCACGAGACGAATCGAAAAGCCCCTCTTTCTCCCTCTTAACCCGACGAGATCCGGAAGGCACCCGTCCAAGGCGAGGCGAATTGGGATTCGGGGCGGACGGGAGTCAGTGAGACCAGATCCAGACAGAACAGCGCGAAATCCCGGAGGCGCCCAACTCCAATCGAATGAACAGGTGAAAGAATAGGAACGAATCTAAATCGAGCGAAACGGGCGAACGAGTTTCCAAAAAGGGTGCGGCCGGATCCGGAGAAACAGATAAAAAAAATTCAATTCATTTCTCCAAGCGCAGAAATTCCTGGTCGTCTCGGCGAATTCGCCGCGAGACGGGAAAGGTAGGAAGAGAGAGCTCGCGCGTGCGGCGGACAGGGAGAGAGACGGAGGTGGAAGAGATGGGAAGGGGATGATGATTAGGAGCAGTAGTAAATAGGCGCCAGCGGGTTAAAGAAAAACGGATTAACGGGGGAGTCAGCAGGCACCGCCCAAGTAATTGACGGTGCGGCCACCTTGTTCTGTTCCTCTTTTCTTTTTCCAGCTCTTTATCGTTTTTTTGGTTGTACTCGCACTCATTGAGCAGTTTTTTCCTCTTTCTTTTTTGCCACTTGCCCCATTATGGATTACTACGAGAAACACGTTGTTAGCTTCAGACAAGAGGCAGAGAAAAAAAAAATTGCTGCTACGAAGATTTTGCAAAATTCATTTAGCAGCTTTGGTTGGACAAGCATTTCTCTTCGTGGGAGATATCTATGCTACTGTACCCCCTGACTTGCACGTTGCCAGTTTAAAATACTTCTTTTTTAAAAAAGCATAGCCCTGATTTGCAATTTAACTATTCTCCTTAAGAAAAATAGGTAATTTAAATTATGACATGACAACAGCAGCGATATGATTGTGAAATCAAGTGCCAAACTTCAAACATGTGCCGTTGCGATAGCTTAAAACTGTCAAATCTGCCATTGCCTGATTTCAGTTGGGTGGTCCCAGTCTACCACCTTTTAAAATGTGTTGCTACTCATTTAAAGCTGCGCAGAAATTTTACAGAAATTAATTTAATTTTATAAAAAAACATAAAAATAAAATTTTTTTTCTTCAATCCAAAAGAGATATAAAGTTTCCTTTGAAACTCGAGATTTTATCCTATTTTCTATTTTTTTATAAAATCAAACTAATTTTTATAAAAATTTTACGTGATTCTTATTAAATTCATGCATTTTAAAAAGGCCTAATCCTCCTCCTCCTCTCTCTCTCTCTCTCTCTCTGCGCGCGCCCTTTGCCAAGGAATCAGAGGCTCCATCGGTTGATCAATCTTCAAATGCATTTTCGGATTAGAATTTTATGCACGTTCCTTTCAGAAACTATACGATCGTTGCGGATGCGTGTCACAGCGCGCGCAATTGTCATGTTTCCATTAGCAAATGTTTAAAAACCGAGCGACAAAATCTGTTCGAAGCAGGTAGAGACGCTCGTATTCCCTCTTTTTGCATGAGAAGAAAAGTCCCAGTACTATTTCTGCACGGATGTGGCTCCATTTAAACGTGTCCTGGACCCCAAATGAGGCAACCACAGCTGCTCTCCGACTAAAATAAACGAGATAAAATGACGTGGCCGAGCCTTTTATTTTCAGAAAATGAAAGGCACTTGGCCGCATAGGCCTTTTTCCGGGTAAAACGCTGTCATGGGTGGGCCCGGGAGGTTAGGTAGCGGCCAACACGTTCTGCCCTCCCCTGCTCAGCACGCGCGGTCGCCTCTCCTACCCATGGCCGATACTTGTGCGCGGCCAGACCAAGGTAGCCGTCGATTCACGCAATCCAACGATGGAAATCGATTCGGCGTACGGACGCCACACCTATGAGGCCTCGCAGAACTGGGCCGTCCGCGCCGTTGGGCTCGTGGGCCCGGTCTGGAACGGACAGGAAGAGTTGACCGTTGACGTGACTGCGGTAAAAATATGGTTTGTCTTTATAAAATTATAAGTTTATTTAGACTTGGCTTTGAAGTAGCTAAGCTGCGACAACTCTTGCATGCGAACCGGGATGACGAGCGACGCGCCACGGCAACGGTAGCTTCCCCGCAATACTGATTCTCGCTGCCGGTCCGCTTTATTTACACGCGAAATCAAAGCGTTTTCCTCGTGACACTTCGAAAGTACGAAGTGCTAGTACTAATCAAGGAGGCTGAATTTAATATATGCTGTTATAATTTTGCAAATTTTAAAATATATTATTTATATGTCAATAACAGATAAGACTGTAAATGAATGACACATACGTTTGAATAATATATTTCAAATTTTATAAAATTATAATAACATGCATCAAATTAAAAGAACGGGTATGCGCTTCCAGAGCTGCGGCATCCGATGCAAAGAAAGGTGCCCTCAGAATACGACTTAGCAACGCTAAGCAAGGAAGTAACGAGTCATTACAAATCTTGCATACAATTATTTAGAGCTAAAATAACTGGTGATTGATTATTTAAAGAAGAAGAGGGGCATACATTTGACTACGACGACGAACAACGTTGCTCCCTCCAAAGCTCTAGGGATAAGCTGGAATCATCTGCGCTGATTACGGTCATCACCGAACATGCCGGTGATCACTAGCCAAGTCAATGCTGGAAGCCATCACAAGCTGGATTACAGACGGGCGACAGCATCCCAGACATGGACGGCAAGATCGTCAGACAAACAACGATGCATGCATGTCGACTTGTTTCTCAGCACGATAGTATGAAAGGCATTCTACACAGATCTTCCTTTTATTTAAAGAAAAAAGAAAGGCATTACAGATAAGGTTGGCAGGGATAAACAAACCAGGCAGGCAGTGGAGCCACGACCGCACAATCAACGCCGCGTCCAAGTTGCAAACAGCCCGGGGCTCACGCGGCATCGTTCCAGGACAGCACATGCAACGGAGGCAAAGAAAAGCATCAAAGTCTCGGTATAAGGGCCTGTTAGTAGGCAAAGCTGACCAAGTAACCATAGTAGGATTAGTTGAAAAGTTTATGCATCCCCAGGCCTCCTGAGTTTATCGATGGATTAGTAATAACAAAGTGGCAGCATCAAGGGAAAGCTACACATTACTTTCTCGTGATAAACGAGAACTTCAGTATACATCAAGCCTCCTTGAGTGAGACACGGACTGAATTCTCGTGTAAGATTATCAAAGACAGCACAACAGAATGGATAATGGCGTCTACGGCTCATCAAAACAAGAGCAAGATATATAAACTCACTTTATTGCGCGTGCGTGTGTATACACTGCTGTGTACAGGGAAGTAATATTGGATAAAAGGATGGCAAGCTTCGAAACTATCCTACTGAATGGAAACAAAATAGGTGTCCAAGTGCATCATAATCAACGGTAGTAGGCCATGTGGCGAGATGAACGGAAAGGAGAAGCATCAAACGGTGAGGAGCGTCTGGGCCGGGTCGCAACCTCAGGAGGAGGCACTTCCTTCTTTGGGAGTTTGGTCTCAGAACGGAGCCATGACTGAACCACTGACAGCAAGTTTTTCGCACTTTTCAGCTCTTCAAGCTCCGAGTACTTTGCCGATTTTCTTAATTCACCTTCCTGGATGTATGCAATGTCAGTAGCCCACGTCTCCAATCCATCGAATATATGAGTGGCGTACACAATCGTGGCTTCTCTCTGTGAATGAGCATTTCGTGTTATGCAATGCGGAAGGTACGAAAAACCAAGATACAACACACCCAAACTTTACCTGTTCACACTCTTCCTTAAAGAAATCAAGGAGATCCATCCTGGTTACAACATCCAGATCAACGGTAATCTCATCAAGTAAGAGCACCTGCAATGGTTTCAGTTGTCTTAGTACCATGAATACTTGGTTAGCCGTGGGAGTAACTTTCATAAAAAAATGTGTAAACACTAAACAACAACCAACATGATAACAGCCCTTACTATTACCACAATATATCACTTGATGTTCATGTGCAGAATAAAAGGGAGATGTATAGGGCGCTGAAGCCAAAGGAAGGAGGATTGCCCAAGTCATCAAGAGGGAAGTAGTTAGCACCTGTCTCAAGCTGGGCTGGAATGTGGACGGCCAGTCACAAGCCAATGTACTCACCAGCTTGTATAAGTGCGGACGTGCAGTTCTTATACAGATAAGAGTGGTGGATTTCATAAATGCTCAACCACACATTTCCCATACACATTAACTCAAACGAATATACTATGTTACATAATATGTCTGCCAAGCAAAACAATTTTAACTCGCCGAAAAAAAAAATAACCAAGGGAACATAGACATATCTTCTTCCTTGGCATGAACAGCATAGCTATCCAATCATGCTCACCAACTAGATCTCCCAGCACATGCAAGTATTCAAGGATAAAAAAAAAACTTATGCCTGAGTGTTACCTTGAAAGAATAATTCTACGGTTGGACTTATTCTATCCTAGTACCACATTATGGTGGATTCAATTCAATATTAACTTCATTTTATGATGCGAAAGTAACAGAGCCCATATAAAAAATACCACAAGACGCCACCTTGTATGGATGAAGAAGACCCATGCAGATCTGCACCCTGCGGCGTTGTCCATCTGAAACTTTATGCATGCACCATTGCAGATCAATGTCTAGCAGATCGATCAGCTTCTCACGTCTGACAGCATCAACCCCGTCAACTGCTCATATTTCAGGGTAGAGAATGAAAGGCATGTTTACAGCTGGAGGCTGCTCATACTATATCACCAGCATGAAACGTTATAGGATTTATATTAGCATTAATGAAGATTTTAGTATCTAGCTTTTAGCTGTGGGCGTTATTAAACAAGGAAAAAGGTGACCTAAGAATTTGAAAGGGACATTTAACAAAAAATGCAATGAGGAGTTATACTACCAGAACAAATGAGGAGGACCAACAATGACTTCTTCTGTCGATAAGAACCCAAAGTATGGAACATGTTGAAATAATAAGCATTGTGACAAAGTACCTCCAAAAATCATGTGCTCGGCAGAGAAGTCACCTTGCAGTGGGACATCACCCTGAGAAAGTTGCTTGCATGTGAGACACATAGAAATTGCAATGAAAATTCATCCGCTAGGAAATATAATTTTTCAATGCAAAGACCTTCAATCACCGTGCATTTGCAATTATCACCACCTTCTGATAGGTGAAATAGGTAAACAGGAATCTATTATCATTTAAATGGTAAAAGATCCATGTGGCAAAATCTCATATTAAGGGAATAGTGCCCTTATGCAACAAACATTGGTATGTAGTCATGAAGGAATAAGAAACAGAATGAACATGTCTAATCTCTTGATAAAGAAAATAGTAAGGTAACTTACAGCTGAACCAATAGTGCGGCTCCAAGAACCACCCAAGTATGAAAGATCACCATTGCACACGAGCTGTGTATCATGAAAAGCTGAACCATTGAGAACACGGACAACATCCCTTCCTCCAACCATATGCTTTCCAGCAAGAATCTTCAAGAGTGTGGTCTTTCCTGCGTGTTGGCATTAGGTATGTATTGTGAAGCAAAAAAAATTTGACAGAAATGAGATAACAGAACCCTATTTCAGCAACGTATCTCAACGACCATGTCATGCGTACACCTCACACAATTTCATCTGAATAGGATTAGAAGCCCCTCCCTTGGTTGCTACTGCCTCTGTCCCCAATTACTTGTCATCCTAGAGTTCACAAGTTTTCCCTATTTACTTATCACCCTCGCTTCTCCATACAACTTTCTCTATTCCCAATACATCTCTATCTCTATTTCTCCTCCTCATTTTCAGCACATCCCACCTTTTTCATCCTCTTTAATTCCCATGTCCATCTCCAGAATGACAAGTAAAAAGGGGACGGAGGGAGTAATATATATGCGACACAGTTATTTGGGTAACTTTCAGCTTTGATTATGGATCCCTAATTAAATTTGTTTTACAGCTTTTGATATAGTGCATAAGAAAAGAATGGAATGCACAATTTGAAGCAATGCGTATATGCCATATGGTCCAAACAACAAAACAATAGCACTAAAAAGGCCATAAAGAAATTGCACATGATGTTGTCAATTGTCATTCAGGTTGCGTGGCAGCACAAGTGTAAGGCGATATAGTCTCTGAGGTCACAACATCAGATTATGTAAATCTATAATTCAGAGATACCGCTATGAATACAACCATTTCCCTCGTAAGACTGTCAGAGGACCCATTCCCGTTGAAATCAACAGCTAAACTTTGCATGCCTTGTCAGCTACTTCACGGTGTCATGGAGAACCGAGTGCTTAAATTACGCAAGTACATGATCTAATTCGCAAACACAAGCTACAAATCACACCTCAGACCTCACCCCGTAAAACTACCTACACACCTGGACATTTTTCTGTTAAGAAACCAAACGCTGCGCCTTACCGTGAGAAGGACTGCGGTTGAGAGGCCATGAGCATGGATTAGGGTTGGGCATACCTGATCCATTGGCGCCGATAAGGAGGCAGCGGGAGCCGGAGCCGATGCGGAGATTGAAGCGCGAGAAGAGCGGCGGCTGCCCGTCGTAGCCGAACTGAAGGGCGCTCACCTCGATGCCGCTCCGCCTCCACCCTTCGTGGTCGTCGCCTTCGCCACCAGCCATCTCCCCTCGCCCTCGCCGCCTGTTGGTGATCCGAGTCTCTCCGCGCTTTCGTTTTAGAGAGGAGCTTTTGGAGTTGGTGGGAACGTTGTTTGGTTACGGGGCTAGCTGTCCGGCTGTGCGCTCGCCGCGTCATCTCCCCAAGACCCCGAGTGCCGCGATCAATCGCCGGTATGCTAGCCCACAATACCAACAGATAGGCTTGAGCTTCCTCGTTCTTCCAGGCCCATTTCACAATTTTAGTGCCCAATCTCCATGAAAAATGCAACGATCAGTATGAGAAAAATATCTACAGAAAAAAAAATACTCGCCCTCATCAGCCGATACACAAAAGTTCACAAGAGATCAGCTGGTTAATCAGAACAAGCAATAGGGAGTATACGCGAACAAATATTCATAATCATAAGCTGGCCAAAAAATGTATGGTCATGGTAGTTCCACAGCGCTCATGAATCAGAACAAATAACAGGGAGTATACTCGAACAACTATTCATAATCATAAGCTGGCCACAAATTGAATGACCACAGAGGTTCGACAGCGCTCAACATTCATCTATGCATTGCAGTAGTTCCGGTTGCCAAAGCACGCTACTAATCTTGATCATACACATGAAACATACACCAATCAATGTCAAAGTCGTCACGAACGACGGCAAAGAGAGACCTGCTGCTACCCCAGGTGGAGCTCAAGCTCTCAGCTCCCTGATGCAGTTGGGGCTCATCTGGTTGGAGATCTTCGGCGACAGCACACCGTCGTTTACTACCGAGTTCAGCTTGCTGTCCAGCGGGCTGAACGGCATGTGATCCACAGCACGCAGGCACATAGAAGATACTGGGCTGTCAGTCACCTTGACGTCACACATGGGAGTCTCTATAACTCCCCAAGTCGACAGTTCCTTGTTCTCATCACCAAATGCTTTCTTTGCTGTCTCCTTTTTCTCATCCCCAAACACTTGCTTCGCCGGTGATTTGTTCTCGTCACCAAATGATTGCTTCGTTTGCGACTGAACATTTGGTTTCTTAGCTAATTCACGGAGATTCCCGCACAGTCTGAAGATGTTCTGAATCCGATGCTGTCTTGTTTCAGGATCATCTGGCTCAGCAAGTGCGTGTTGCGTGATGTCAACCTTAAAGCTCTCCTTTACAACCTCCTTGCGCACCTCCTCTTCAAAGCCATTGTCCTTCTCTCCATCATTCTCTTCATCACCCTCCTCAAATACGGTGCTGAGGATCAACTTTTCTGGATACCCAGATAGTCTGATTTCATCTTCTTGGTTCACAGCACCGGTACAAGTTTGTGTGGTTGTATGATTCCATTCTTGACCCTGCTGATGAGTATCTTCTTTTATAACCTTTAAATCTGGCTGATCACCCATATCTAAATCCATGGACATGACCAATGACATTGATTGATCAAGTCCTGCAGGCATCTCTGATAGACTTGCCAACAATCTACCTCCAATTAGATCCTGCTGGACAGGTTGGCGGGCATCTTTTTCACGTTCAACCTCCTGCAGACGCTGTTTTAGTGCAACAAGTTCTTGCTGCTGCATTGTCATGACCTCTTCCATCTTCATGAGCTCACTCCTCAATGTCTGTGTCTTCTCCATGACTTTCGAGTTAATCGCTTCCTCCTTAGCTGCTGCGCCCTGAGCATCTATCAGCTTGATCATTGCCCTCAGCTGTGCTAGTTCTTCTTCCTTCAGCCGTAGCAAATTCTGTGCCTCACTGCATTCTTTCTCTCTCTGTTTGTTCTCCTTCTGCAGCTTGTGGATGAACTGGTTCATCGCGACAATTCTTGAGTTGAGAGTTGTGGATGACTCATCAGAGGTCAGTTTGTCCCTTGGTGTGGCAGCATGAGCAGCACGGACAATACATTTTGCCTTAGCACCATACTCCAACGTAGAAACTGTCTTGTGCAGTTCCTTTGGGTCAGGACTAGCACATAGTATCATCAGGATTTTTGATTTGTCATCCTCAAATGAATCCTGAAATCCAGGGTATGAGCATAAGCTTTAAATCATCATTTCTAAACATAGAAGCTGTATAGACAAATGTAACTGTTCAAAGTAGTTTACCTGTAGTAGCATTGTTAGCTTGCTGTCCCTAAATGGAACATGAGAATCGCCATTGGCAATAGACTCAACCACTCGTTTTAAAGCAGTGTTCCCTTGGTTAATCTTAGCTGTCTGTAGGAAAAGATACAATGTTAAGTACTAATGAGTACAAATGCTGAGGATGCACAGAAGTAAAGTCATCTTAAGAATTGCTAGTCTCTAACCTGCATTTTGGCTTCAAATCCAGTCTGCCCAGCTGCTTCAATGTTCTCAGATCCAGCCATATCAACAAGCATGAGCCTTCCTCCCACCGCTGGAACGTCCAAGATAATCTAGGGAAATGAAAGGCAACTCATAAAAAAACTTGGTCTGAGAAAAAAGTATGCTCAAAGTGGCTGAATGCAACCAACCATGCAATGACTCCTCGAACTCCTCTCATTGCAAAGTGTGCTCTTGACAGTGCGCCGTTTTTCCACCTTGGTGACTTCTCTAGATATCTTACCAGCTTCATTTCCACATATATATGTAGCATTTTTGGCCTTCTTTCCCATTACTTCTAACCGCACCTGTGCATGGACAGAGATTGTGGAACTTCAACAAAATGGCAATGGAAAACAGCAAATGTATCAACATAGTTGTTATTGTAAGTTCTGCTAACACAGTACATTTTATGACATGAGAAATGCCTTTCATTTATGTCCATTTTTAACAAACGCATAGACTCAAACTGTGGCTAATGATCTTTTAAAATACTATTCAAATACGAACTCACAGTTGCAATTGCATAACAAAAAGAGTATAACATGGTATGAGAATAAAGTATCGGAAAAGAAGTGTCAACATTCATGTTCAGGTTTATCAAGAGTGTATGACCTTTCCATGGGCCTTGTCTGTTGATTCCAAGAAAACATTACAGGTACATTACCTACTAGTAACAAAATATAGCTTGTTTCAAGCTTATTACAGTTCAGCAGCACTTTTGTCAGTTTAAAGTCAGCAATTCGTCACTGCACACTACACATTCCTTATTCTGGAGTAACGTTCCGGGAAAACTACCAACTACATACAAGACAATTGAAAGATGATTAGAACCGGTCACAGTAGAAGCTATTGGAAGGACTAGCAAGTGAAAATTTGCAATTAGAAATAGCTGAGACGATAGTCACCTTGGGAGCGTTTGCTTTTGCATTGGCTCCGCCTGCCACGAGCAGATCGTAGATCTCCTCGTTGTAGATCTCAAGCACGGCGACCTGCACGAAGAGGCCGACCCCGAACCCGGCGTCATCCTCGCTGGCGCCGGCGCCCTCGCCCCCTTCTCCTCCTCCCTCGAGAATATCCCTGAGGGCGCGGTACACGATCCCGGGCTGCTTGGGAGTCCCGAACATGGTGTGGCTCTTCCCGGACCCGGTGGGCCCGTACACCATGACGGTGCACTTGGCGCCCACCCTGACGCCCTCAATCCGCGATCGCACGAAGCGGCGGTAGAAGCCCTCGAGGTCCTCGTCCTCGGAGACGGAGAGGCCGTCGAGGGTGAAGTCGCGGCACCCCAGCGCGTCGCCGCGCACGCGCACGGCCGTCCCGCCGCCCGCGACCTCCAGCGCCGACGCGCCGGCGCCCGCGGAGAGGTTCCGGATGCGCCCGATCACCTCGACCGGGTGCTCCGTGGCGGCGCCGCCGCCTCCGCCGGCCTTTGGGGTGGCCGCCGGGAAATGGAGGCGGTGCTTGGAGCCGGGCGTCCTGAGCGGCGTCGCCACGGCCCCCTGCGGCGTCGGTGGCGGCGCCGGCCGCGGAGAGGGCGTGGGTGGCGCCATTGATTACAGGATTAGGGTTTCGTGAAATCGTACGCTGCGGCTGGAACTGATCGATTGGTGAAAGAGCTTTGGGGTTCACGAAAATCCGTGGGGAAGAACGGGCAGAGAGGGGGCAAGAGAATTATAGCCGTTGGGGCTGTAACGGTAACTTGCTCTGTTTTGAAGCGGGAGGAGCCGGATCCGTCACGTTCATGGAGCCGCGAGGAGGGAGCTTCTCACGAGAATTTCGGTGGATCCAAGAAACGGCAACTCAGAAAGAGCTGGACTGCCATACTCAAATTGAATTTGATCTGGGGTGATTAGTTAGAACAATGACACGCGGCAGAGGCAAAACAATTCGAGTGATTGTGATTAATCACTAACGGATCTGTGAAGTGTCCTAATTATACTTTGTGTTTGGTGGTTATTATCAGAGCATGTGCCGTGATAATAGCAAGTTGGTGGTTCTCATTTTCGAATCAAACAAGTAATGTATGCGAATTTTGTTTTTTTTTAAAAAAAAAAGTGACTCCGTAGATTGGTCTGATTAATAAGTGTCGATTAAAGAATCGTTAGAAGCCTTCCAACTAAGGTTCGTGGCTCTGAAGCGAGAACCGATCTGTTGCCGCCACGCTCAGGCAATTCATTGCTGGAAAGGAAAACAATTATAGCGGAACAAAAGCAATATGTCATGGCCACAGCGCCAAAGTGTCGCTCTTAGCTGTATATATAACCTGCTTAATTTTCTACTAGTCACGGTATAATCTGGAGGCGACTAATTATTAAGAGCTCCAAAGCCGTCCACTTTAAATTTTGATTATAAGATTTAAATAAATTTATTTCAAATCATTCTCACTTACTAACACAGAGTATACTCCTCGGTACATATCACAATCTCTCAGTTTTCTATCCACAACACCATCACACTTGTTATTTATTACTCTCTCCTTTCTAAATTACTGTTATTATTAATTTTTAACATCAACTTTGATAAGTTAATTCAAATATGTAAAATTAAAACTTACGATTCAAATTATTTTAACATAAAGCAAATTATAGCTGTCGACGCTCGACTTGCGGGTGGAAATATGATTAGAGTCGAGAGCGCGAATGGCATGAATCTAATCTCAACAAGAGAATAGAACACGAGGAGTAAAATTATTCCGGGTCTCTGGAAGAATAACAATCCTACGTCTAATATGTGTGTATTCTGTGTTTCTGATGGTGTTAGTTAGATGCTCTGTCCTGTTGTACGGTTTACATATATATAAAAAACAGTTGTTCTCCTACGATAATTACAGTTAAAAGTATCGTAATACTGGTAATATCTCCCCTTAATTATATGATCATGCCTGTTAGTAGCAGCGGCTCTTTTACAGAGAGTGACTGCGTAGCTCTTAATCTCGCATTGAATACTGCGTCGTGAGAGGTCGTGGGTAGCCGTTCCTGTGGTGGTTGTCGCTAGCTGGGCCGCGGACTACTTCTGTCTTCGGAAATCTTGATTTTGACCCACACTTGTTCGAGAGGTGAAAATTAAATTATACATAATAATAAAATATATAATATTAATCAAATATTTTTGAATAAGAGTCAAAATTGATTTTAAAATTTATTGATGCAAAATTTAGAAACAGGGAAAATATGTATCTAAAGCTAAAAGCATGGCTAAACAAACGAACGGAACGAGTAAATGGCTGCTGAAGACGCCGCCGCGACAACGACGATGATAGAGTAGCAACGAAGTGTGAAAAGGAATTTTGGACTGGAATATGTTCTCTCCTCCCGGAAAAAAGAGAGGAGATACTAAAAGAAGGGGAAGTCCACGTAGGGCGACTAAAAGGCGGGAACGGGATGTCGGCATGCATGCATGTTCGTAGCTACTCCGGCGTGTGAGCATCCGAACTCGATGGGAAATTTTGTGCAACGATGATAAGATAGGGATGTGTGGTTTGTTGACTGGTACTACTCTCTCTCTCTCTCTCTCTCTCTCTCTCTCTCTCTCTCTCTCATCTGTATGAAGAGCGGATTAGCACTTATCTGTCCAAGATCGGATAGGATAAACGCACACAAAGCCGTCATGATCAACGCTGTTTTTGCCTTCTGGGTAATGAACTTGCTCTCAACTCTCAAGCGTTCGAGCTTTGGTTCATTGCTGCGGCAAGGAGCTGAGCCGAGTGAAATATCTGCAGCTAGCTACTCGGTCAAGTCTCGGGTCCTGTTATTTTAAGCAGATAATCTCGACAGTTAAGTAAACAGCGTGACATGCCGTTTGTCACTTTCTTGCGGCGCCATTTCAGCTACTCTTTTTTTTTTCCCTCCAAGACTATTCCTAAAACAAGTTCATCTGGGGACAGGTTCATTCGCACTCAACCGATCGCTCAGGGCACACGGATCTGGCGATTTGGACATCCCACTGTACTTCCTCTGATTTTAAATTAATTTTTAACAATAATTTTGACTATTTATTTTATTTAAAAACTTTATTTTAATATATAAAATAATTAGTTGTTCTACTAATAATAAATTAAATAGTAACAAATTTTACACATATGAATATTCAGGCTGTTTGGATTGTAAGGCCGCGTAGCCTCACCGCAACCTCGCAACACGTCACAAAAGCACAGCTACCGTAACGAACTTCTGCACGTGGCCTGCGAATGAGACGAGACATACGACGCTCCCGTAGGCGCGGACACTTGGACAGGCAACAGCCACGGAAGATGATCCAGCAAGCAGCCAGCGCCTGTCCCCTTCGCATCACAAGGCCTTTTCTCAAGTGCAAGTCATGCCCGTGTGGTTGTATAAAGGAAGGCTAATTACAATGCTTCATCTCCAGCCCATTTAATTTTGCCCAAACGTGGGGGCCTATCTGGCCGGTTGACTTGTTGATCGCAAAATCAACGGGCCGAGGAGAGAGGACGGGGCCTCAATTACCGGACGATCTTTTTCCCCCCTTTCAGTATTGTAGAATAGGTGGTTCCGAAAATAAAATGTTGGCTCGAAAAAACATCATTACTAAAGCAGAGTGATATTTTCGTCGTTACATGTTTTATTTTCATTCAGGTGCCATTTGAGTGGTGGGAAATAAGAGATGAAATTAGAATTGCGAAATAGATGAAAAATTGAAATTTAATAAGATATAGAAATAAACGGTCTGAGATCTTCTCTTCTCAAATCCATTTCCCAATCCCATTCTCAATTTCAACGATTCAAACGCCGATACAACGGTCATGAGAATCTTTGTGCAGAAAAAAATATATTGAAAACCATGTTTTATTTCATTCCGCCGGATTTTCGCAGCAACGAACCAGCGAGAGTAGTAGCATCCATTCGAGTAAAAGCCAGGCCTTGTGGGATGCGTACCAGCACACTCGACTCGACCGCTGGCCGTGTCAGCCTCCTCCTCCTGTCCTGTCCCGGTGATGCGTGGGTGCATGGACCAAACAGGCGGAAACAAGACGATCGAGCCCTTGAGGAACCGACTTCACAGCGGAAAAGGCAATAGTATGATTGTATGGTCCAAGCTCGCACAGAATTATTATAACACGACCGTGAAAATTTGCCTGAAAACCTCTGGTTCGAATGAATATATATCTAGTTTGGTTCGAATGAATATATAACTAGTTTATACTAATGCATATGCCAAGGAACTTCTTCGGCGGCTTCAGTGCTGTCAGCAAGTATGTAGAGATCGAAGACAGAACGGAGCATACCAAGACACGTCGGCCCCCCGGACTTAAGAGCCTGCCGTGCCAACCAGCCAGCTTGAATCTTGGCATAGCTTGGATCTTGCACAGTCCAGAATCGGCTGCAGGTGCACTAGGCGAAGCCGGCCTAGAGTCAGAGAGAGTCCCAGATATGTCAGCGGGAAGCAAGCCCACTCCCCACTGAAATTCCGGAGGATATCCTCCAATGCAACGCCGGCACAGCTAATCGAGAAACAGCTGTGGGGACAACGGATCCCTCTGTCGAACGCCTCTCGCATGGTTGATCATTGGGCCTGCTATACCATTCAGACACACAGAGGAGGAAGCTGAACACAGAAGCAAGGAGATCCAGTCCCTCCATCGCGGAGGGAATCCTCTATGATACAAGGGCTCCAACAAATACTCTCAAGACACGGAGTCGAACGCTCGGGAGATGTCTAGCTTCAACATTAGAGCCGGCCGCCGGGATCGATGATAAGCCCGGGTCAAGTTTCCAACGTAGATGAAGTTATCTTGAATACATCTAGTCTTGATGAAGGCGCTTTGAGCATCTGAAATCAGGTTTTGTATGACTGCCGACAGCCGGATAGCGAGCACCTTCGACACCAACTTCGCAAAGAAATGAATGAGACTAATTGGGCGAAGTTTACAATGCATTAACACTCATCTGACTGTTTGTACATTCGATCTCTTATCAAGAAGTAATAATACACGAGCAACACCGAAGCAGATCAAAGCTAGCACTCCTACTTCTCAGGACGAAGCAACAACAGCACCGGAACGGATGGATCTACCTCTACCTATTGGAATCCGGGTTCGGGCCGCTCGGAACTTCATGCTTGCTCTCTTCGAAGCCCGCCGAGTTCCACCGCCGCGGACGGAACCGCTGCCTCGGCCTCGCGGTGGAATGCAGGAGAGCGCGTCGGCCGCCGGTTGACGACGACGCCGCGGATGCGGCCGGCGTCGGCCGCACCGCTTCCTCCCGAAGTCGAGACGCCAGCAGAACGGCGCACAGGAGAAGAAGCATCAGCAGCGTCGCAGCGCCCGGTCTTCCAGCCCATCGAGCTCTTGCCATGCAAGAATCGAAGGAGGAGGAGGTCGGCTTCTCACGAGCAAGAAGCAACGCCCATGAGCTTGTAATGACAAGGCAGGGCCCTGATATTTGTGAGATGAGAGAAGCAGTATCAGGCTAGAATGTGGAGGTGGGAACGCTCAAGCTGGGGCGGGCACCATTCTGTTCAGACTTCCGAGTCCTGGCTCAATCTGAATCTATCGGACAGAGTTGCTTGCAGGTGAAAAATGAGAGGCAGCCATGTGCACGCAAAGCAACGGAGCCTTATCCAGTGGCAGTAGTTAGTAGAGGCGGGGAACGGCAGAGGCCTGAAAAAATAAGCTCATGTAATCCAGGTGTATGACATCGTCATCACCGTACACTGATGGTTTGTGCAGAGGAGCACGTGGAGTGTAAATGTTTTGTAAATAGGGATGTATGTGAAGTTGTAATAAGTAATTGAATGATACGTAGAACTATAAATAAGATATATTATTTTGAAAAAAATAAAATTTATTTTATACATTGATTTTAAATCAATTCGATGACTTTGATGGTTATACGTGAGATGCACGGTGACGAAATGAAGCACCTGTCGCTCTCACTCCCGTGCTGTTGCAGTCTACTGCTGTTCGATCTCCACCACTTTCTTCACGGCATTGACCATGCTTTGATGCGTACGCAACGGAACGTCGTTTGCAGTACGTGCAACTGTGCTGTGTATAACTACAAACCGTCGTTTGCAGTACGTACAACGATGCAAGAAGAAGCGGCCGAAACTCGGCCTCCCGTCTAATCGAAACTCATTGTCGATCGCCGCCCCGCCCGTAAATAGTGAGCAAGCTCGTGATTCTGAAATCGATCTGAACGCTGCATACATAAAGGAGAGAAGAGAGAGAGAAGCTAGCATGCTTTTGAGCCTCAGAATGTGACAGCCGGGCTTCTCCAATGCGCATGTATATTTGATCCTAAGCAATAAAAAAAAATAGTTGGAATCAGATTCTATACATTGTGAAGTTGATGCTAAAAAAGAGCAGATTCTTAACATAGAACTAGGTTTAAGAGCAACCATGGTTGAGAATAAATTATTTTTTTATTTGATAAGACTGAATCTAGAAAAAATTATTGATTCTATACATTGGAGGTTGTTGTAAACGAATCACATCAAATCATAATAGACCTTATTTTAGAACCATGTTGTTGGGGTTCTACACATTGGAGATGCTCTCATCAGAGTCGAACAATCCTTGTTCTTGACGCTCGTCTTTCCGCACACTCTTCAGTTTTTTTTTTTTTTTAATTTTATCACGTCGACCTGCATCGGCAATCTTCATCATTTTCAACAACAGTTCAGCTGCAGCCACCTGGGTCACTAGCAGTTCTACTCCTACGTTAGCAGCAACAAATTGAAGAGTGTAGTTTGTCTAAGCGTACTCCTGCTCTGTACTCTCTCCGTTTCTTAATTATTGTTTCTTAATTATTATCGTAGTTGACTTTCAACTCTAACTTTGACTATTTATTTTATTAAAAAAATTTATAAAATATAATATTTTTTATTATAATTTTATTTATTATTAAAGTTATTTGAATCATAATTTAAAATTTTATATATTTAAAATAATTTTTTAAATATAACAAATGATCAAAGTTAAAGTTATAAATCAACGGTGACGAGAATTAAAAAACACGGAGAGAGTATGTATATGCGGGCCTCTGCTTTGCTTTTGGGGCAGCAGCAGCCGTGCTAAACCGCTAAATGCTGTAACTGTGGATAGAACAAATCATGACTCACGGCTGTGCTGTTTCAACATGCGAGCATGCTGATGCCTGATGGTGTTGGTTAGAGCTACTCCAGCAAGCATCATTCCTGCCCTTGACAGTCATCGGGAAGCGCGTGCACGCGCCGCGGAAGAAAAGGTCACGTCCTTGCGATTTTAGCCTTTAAACTGAATTTTACATGCATCATCTAGTACTAGGAAGTTAGCTAGAGCTCCGGCTACTTAAACAAACAAACAAACAAGCTGTGTTAGCACGTTCTTTCTTTGGCATGCATCGACGTTCGGCGTGCTTCTCAATCTCATCAGGGCGGCTGGCGCACAGCTCCGTGCAGTTTAAAAATTCACGAACTCGAATTTCAAACTGTACGTGAAGGCCTGCTCACAAGTTCAACCAGCTGCGGTAACAGCCTGCAAAGGACTGAGTGCGAGTTTCCTGCGAATCGATCATGAATCGTTGAATACTAGAGCGAACGAAGAACGCGTCCATGTCCTCGAGGAACTCGATCGCATTGCCGACGCTGGTGCTACTAGCACCGGTGCCGCAGCTGACGGCGTTGCGCAGTCAAGCAGCTGTTACTCCGTGGTGCTTATTACTTCGGAAGCAGCCTTTCTCTCAGGAGCTGGTACCGCTGCCAGGCGGAGACCGACACCTGTTTCAGACGTAACATGGGCCGCGAGGATTGCCTGCGGGAAGCATAGTTTGGCCCATATGAAGTTGGGCCTGAACAGGCCCCCAGCGAGTTCAGGAGTCCGAACCGGAGCCGCTTCTTGACAAGCCCAAATGTACACAAACCGGACGAGGCACCATCCAGTTTAAACCGTCTGTACACGCGCTGCTAGTTTCTGCAGTATCAGGCTCTGAGCCTTACATGTTGCCGCTTACTTGGTGCTTCCTAATCGAGGGAACGAGAAACACCGGGCGAAAGGTACTGTCAGGATATCTACCATTGAACAAGGGACCGGTAAGTGCTTCAAAGGCTGCTTCTGTACAGCAGTATGGCATGTAGGATGGAGCACGCACTTTCTGAATGGAACGCTATCTTCAGGACGGTAGGCGAACAGTAGCTGTTGTATCATCAAATCAGGCCCGTATCTTTTGATCTGGTATCCACTGAAACCTAGATACATAAACTATATATCCCGGCCCTTGGTCCAACCCATCCACAAAAGAGGACGCACGAACTCTGTTTTTTCGGTGCCACTCGTAATGTGGCGGGTGAGTGGTACACGAGAGATCCAATTACGATATTTTTTTTTTCTTTTTTCTTTTCCTAGCAGTGTGAAAGTAACGGCTGTACCTTGTAGTAGTAGTAAAAAGGAATTGACATCGACAGGTTTCGTTTCTCACAACACAGCACCCTAGCGATCGAAATGACCTGAACGTTTTCTCAGATTTGTCAACCATTTGATTTCTTCAAGATCTGATGGAACATATATACCCCCACCCACCGTGAACCAGGTAAACGAGTACAGAATGTTATGTGCTGCTCCTGGAAGAAATAAGGAAAGAAAGAACTGAATGTTGCTGGAATCAGGCCGATGTTGCACACGTGAATTAAAGTAATGTCAAGCACTGATCATCTTTCTTCATCTTTATATCCAGCCTTTTATATTCCCAAGCCATCCCAGAGTTGGTGCTTCAATTCTCGCCCCGAACGAGGAGGCACTACCTACTAGTCCCTGGGCACCTCAATTTGGACGCAGTTCGTGGCCAGGATCGACGCACCGGTTTCTTCTCCTCACCAAGAATCCATCGATTCAGTGGTTCAGAAACGTAGACCTGAAAGGGACCCCGTAACAGCGCCCTGACGAAAAAGACGAGCGGCAACGTGACGTACGTAGCAGCGATCTAGTGCAAGCAGCACAACGATGAGGGAGGTCGATGCATTTCAGCCTGCTCCCCACTCCAGGGCGTAGTGGATACTCCTTTTGGATCCACGCAGAAGAGCGGCAATGGAGCAGCAACACTGCAGCCAGCACCACAGGGCTCCGCGCACGAGCGATGGCGCTCGTCGTCTCGGAAGGAATCCGGCGTGTTGACCTGGACATCTGTTGGCGATTCATTCGTGTGCTATCCGGATCCAGCTGCACGGTGGGCGCAACTGTGTGGAGTGGATGCAGATGCGTGGAGTCCTGCAGCGGTGAAAAGTGCACAGTTCTGTTCTGCATACATGGTTGATCGATGATCATTGCATGGCCTGGCCGCCTGGATGGCGATGTTAGGTATCAGACAGCATATGCTTCTTGGCATTACCATTTGGATCCGGGTGCCATCCTTATCCGCCTTATGCTATGCCGTCTGATCTCTAGGTAGAGGTTCTATAGTGGAGTACTCCCATTGATTTCACTCTGTCGACGTTGGCTAATCAGTGTGTATTTGCAGTAACCAGCATAAACAAGGAGCAGTAAGTCAACTTGTTAGTGCATGGAGGTCGTCGTTTCTTTCTCGAAAATAGCAGTCAGCTGGTCAATCAAGATGAGAGGATGTGTGCTGCTGACGAAGCTGGGACTACCAATAGTTGCTGTCACCATGGACATGACCCATGGTCAGCGGCACCCAGCACTCACACAACGCAACAGGCCAGGGCATTTCCGGCGAAATTAATTTCCTGGGCTCCAGAACGACTGAAAATTTCCTGGGCTCCAGAACGACTGAAACAAGGAACAACTGTGAACACATCCACCTCCTGATTAAAACCTCAGCGTCAGTCTGTATCTCGTTCTCACCTACGACTCGCACACACACAAGAGAGCTGTAGAAATCAGGGAGAAAGATATGGAGGGGAAGAAAAGCGAGGAAGAAAGAAGATGGCGTCGCTTTTTCTATTACTCTTTGCAGCTGAAAACAGCTCTTCTGTGAACCTTTTCCGTGGGTCATCAGATCACCCCGAGAAAGCAGGAGATGCGAATCGCTGCTGGCTGCGGACAAATTGTGCGGATCACAAATCACAAGCGATCGAGCGAACAGCCACCGGACATGCGCAGCTGATAAGGAGACGGGGGCGTCAGCATCCACCACCACTGCACCTTGCTTGATTCTGACCTCTCTCTCTCTCTCTCTCTCTCTCTCTCTCTCTCTCTCTCTCGACTTCAGGTGTCAGTGTCCATAACCTGCTGCTGCTGAAGCAATTAGCTAGGGGTCTCTGAGCTTGTGCACTGCCCACTTATGGGCCTTGGCTATGCATACATTTCTGCATAATCGCATGTTCTAAAAAAGCATCAGGATCTCTGCCTCCACTTAGATCCTGTACAAGCGCAAAGGTAATAAAATCGAAAGGTTCGATCGGTAGAGTATATTTCTGAATGCACCCAACAATGTCGGCATTAATGGAGCTGAAAGTGGAAAAAGAGTTTTCACTAACAATAGCCCTGATTAGGAAAACTGAAAACGCCATTCATTACCGCAAAAATATTTGGGAAATAAAAATGAAACGCCACACAAATGCTCATCTTTTAGCGAAATAAAAGCAAATTCAGTGACCGTTCGGTTTTCAGAAAGAGAGTGTCTAAAAAACGTTGTGCTGTTGCTAAAAGAAGTTAAATTATTAGCACTTGGTACAGCTATCAAATTTCTTTTCGTACACTGGCATAGTATCTATCATGTGGAGCTTTTCCTAAAGCATATGCGGCGATGCATGAATGAACCCTGCTTCATGCTCATGGCTCGAAAGGGAGGAAGAGAAATCCAACTTATTGGCAAATTACGCATCTGTTAACCAAGCATGTAGATCATCTGGTGCATGCAGAATACAATCAAAAGCGAATAACAGAAGGAACTAGCAACTGACAGGTAGCTTAACGCACCTCGTGAACAACGTTTATATAACTCGAGAAAAAGACGCGCGAAAGATCACCTTTGGTTTGCATCATGGATGCCAACGAGCCTCCCTTGCTATAGCTAGCTTCCAGAAACGTATGAAACTCTCCGAGATCCATGCAGGATTATCCGGCCGGATGAACTCCTGAAAAGAGGCACATTCTTAGGTGGAATATCTCTGTGCACGCAATACTTACAAGATAATGATGATTATGCTTATTGACAAATCTTAACTTGGCATATGTAGTACACTGTAAATAAGTCAAAGCAGTCTCACTGACAAGCGGCCCCATCCACCATGCAGTATCTGTGCTGAACGGCTAATACATTATTCTCGTCTTATTTATTCTTCCGCCAGTCCCAGAATAAGTTAATCAAATCTATAAAATTATTGATCAAAGTTAGATTTGATAAAACCCAAATGTAAATTATTTTGGGATGGAGGGAGTACAAATACACAAAGAAAGAACCATGTAACACTAGAAGCTTGTTGACAAATGGCATTGTTCCATTGTTTACGTACGACGCCGATTCACGCATCAAGATTTAATTAAGTAGTGTTCGCAAAGTTCCATTCCCTATCCACGATACATATAGATTAAAGCGCCGCAAGATATCAAGAGAAATCTATGAGCATGCATGCATCTTTCTCATCAGACAGATGACGGAAAAACCATTCGAGAACTATGCGCATTTAGCCATACAACTCTTGGTGCTTTCTGAACTTGCCCACTCAGCAAAATGCTCGCGCACAAAGCAAGCCGTGCACGGGTTAAAAATCACGCGTGATGCTCCCCTGCGGCTGTAAACAAATCCCTAATGGAATAACGAAGGATCCTAACCAATCGCTTGCCAAAACATGCACCGTAGTATGGTACTAATTAAGCGACGAGGTATTCAATTATGAGGCGGAGAGCTTCCACTGCCAGATAGTGGGATCGATCGATTAGGCTTTCACAGACTGGCTTTTCAGAATCTGCTGTCAGCACCGGCCAATAGGGGATGGTTCTTGGTTCAGGAGAACAAAGCAGCAGGTCTGCCTGCAATGGCCTTTCCATTCTGGAGAAAGCAGAGGCTCTCCGGCCCTCCCTCCCTCCCTCTCGCGTTAATTTTTCAGGCCCCATTCTGTTCTCCTCGAGTGGACGGACACTCATGGAACGGCAACAGCACCAGGGGCAGCAGCTAATTGCAACCACGATAGCCGGCCGGCAAAGGGATTAAAGAGGCTTTACGTGCGTTGATGCATCCATGCTGAGGAGCATTAGCCCTGGAAAAAGGAGCCCCTTGCGTCCTCGACGAGATTTCTTCAGGTTTAAATAAGCTATCTCTACAAGCCTCTTGATGAAGGTTGTTAAGCTTTTTCATGGTTTATGCTCGGTGACTTGGTTTCATGAACCCCCGGATGAAGATTCCACGGCAGTGCTGCTGCGCTGTGAGCGATCTGAAACGCTTGGGCTCCTGCCTGAGTGGGTGTTTAATTCAGAGCTTTGACCCTTGCACAGGACAGGAGCCGCTGATCTGAAAGGGCAGCCAGAGGAGACATGAGACGCTTCCATTCCTTGTGCTAGGCCTAGTAGTAGTAGCTGACACCTGTTATTCTCCTCCTCGTGCTGTGCCTTTCGGTCAGCATCCACTACCAGTAGCTGGTATCGATCCGCCTGGCGGACAGATGATTCCAAAAGTTTTACAAGTTTCGTAGGTTCTCCGCTTGGCAGGGGACAGCATGACGAAGATTTGTCAAAACTAAAAACCTCATTTCAAATCTTCTGAGAAAAAAGGGAAAAATCGTAGACAGACAGGTGGTTTTGCTTGCTACCTGAAAGCAGCGGCAGAGTCCATGGCGCGAGCAACAGCAGCAGGCAGCAGCAACGACGTCGACGCCTCGGCGGTTTCGATGGCGGGAACGCGGTGAGCACGTCGCCGAGCAAGCCACGCGCGTCCTCCGCGACGAAACACTCCATCCTCAGCGTAGTAGCTTTCTACGTACTGAAGACGTACGTGGCGTGCCGGTGCCATGTAGATGTAAACACGGATCCTCTCTTCGTACAAAAGCTCCTCGATCGATCGATCAGCTGGTCCATGCGTTCGATCATGCACCTCACTCACAACTTGCGATCTCTGCCATCCAATCGAGCCACGAAAATGTGTAAAGCGCGCACACACTCCGTAGTGCACTGCACTAACGAGTTTAAACTATTTTAATTACTGCTCTAATCCTCTTTCACAACTGCTCTTTGTTTAATTAATTACTCGTAACTGCAATTTGCAACTCGGAAGCAGCTCAGCTAGCAGGCCAGCTCGATTAAGCAAGGTCGACGGATCGCTGAAATCCTGTGAAAGATTAAGACAAGCTCCAGCTGCCCTTTCTTTTCTTTCCCGCTTCGCTTTCCTTCCAGAACTGTACATTGCGATCTCGAAAAGGCACCGGCCCAGACGCATAACTGAACAGAACTCTCAAGAAACTCTGCAATATCGAGCAAGTAACACGAACACTTTGAGCAAGATTGCAATCAAGATCGGTCACAGCTTCCCAATCGATCCCCGGTTACGTTTGTAAACTCCCACTGGATCGATTTTCCACTTTAATTTAGACCGAAGCCTTATAATCGCTTTGCTGTCTACCTAATATTGTTATCTCCTTGCTGTTGCAGCAGCACTACCTCTCTTTCTCTCTCTGGCGCTGCTGCCGAATTGGATTTGCATATAAGCGCGAGCAGAGCAGGCAAGCCCGAGTGGAGCACGCCTCCGTCTTCCGCTCCTCTCTCTATCTATATAAGCTAATAAGCAGGATTGCTTCTGCCATCACTCCTGCCCGTCCCTGTCCCCTTCCTCCCCTGCTTCTCCACATGTAAGTACCTCAGCTCGGAGAAGAAGCCGAGCAAGCTAGGGGGAGGAGGCGGTTGATCGAGCAGTAGTACTCTATTTAGGGCGGCAGCTGGCGCGGGTTGCTGACGACGATGGTGAAGTTCTCGCGGGAGTACGAGGCCAGCATCATCCCTGAGTGGAAGGCAGCCTTCGTCGACTACAAGAGCCTGAAAAAGCTCATCAAGAGGATCAAGATCTCCCGCCGCGACGCCAGCCACCTCATTCCGTCGCCGGAGCGCGTCGGCGGCGCTGGCAGCCTCGGAAGCTTTGGCTTCTCGGTTCTTGACCCCGTCCGCGCCATCGCCGACCGCTTCGCCGGGAACCCGGCTCTGGCTGCGCGTGCAGATTCACCAGTACGTGTCTCTTTTCTCGGTACAAATGCGCGCGTACTTGCGGGGTGTTTCTGACGTGCGTGCGTTGCCGGCAGGGGCAGGACGACGACGGCTTGGAAGCGGATTCAGGGGAGCTCGTGCGATCCACGGACAAGCATGTAATCCAGCACGCGCAAGCAGATTACTATTTAATTGATTTGCTTATTATTAATTGGAGTAGCACTCAAGGCTGTAATCGATGGCGTGTGCAGGAGCGGGAGTTCCTGGAGAAGGCGGACGAGGAGCTGGAGAAGGTGAACAAGTTCTACAAGACGCAGGAGACGGAGCTGCTGGCGCGCGGCGAGGCGCTCATGGAGCAGCTCCGCATCCTCGCTGACGTCAAGCGCATCATCGCGGACCACGCGGCGAACTCCCGCCGGGGACGCGGGCGCCACCTCCTCGGCCGATCCGCCACGACGCCGCCGCCCTCGCACTCGCCGTCCCTGAACGGGTCCAGCGGCCGGCACCTCCTCTCCGGCCTGGCCTCGCCGCAGTCCATGTCAGGTAGGTGCATCCACCGATCCCCGGCCGTCACGTCGCCACGGATGAGCCAAAAAGCGTTGATCGAGCACATGAACCCCGCTGCACCGGGTTTGCATGCATGGCCGCGTGGCGCGGGCACGTGACGTGTGGCTGACGTTGACCGCGTTGACTTGCAGAGATGCAGCAGTCGCGGGTGGCGGAGGGCGCGGCGGTGGCCGACGAGGTCATGGCGGCGCTGGAGCGGAACGGCGTGAGCTTCGTGGGCAAGACGAAGAAGGACGGCGGCGGCAAGCAGCTGGGCGGCAGGGGCGGCGCTGCGCTGCTGCACCTGCCGTCGACGGTGCGGATCGACATCTCGCCGTCGAGCCCCGGGCGCGCCGCGCTCATGGTGTGGGAGGAGCTGGTGAACGTGCTCCGCAAGGACGGCGCCGACCCCGCCGCCGCCTTCGTCCACCGCAAGAAGGTGCAGCACGCCGAGAAGAACATCCGCGACGCCTTCCTCGCGCTCTACCGCGGCCTCGACCTCCTCAAAAAGTTCAGGTGCGCCTCGCCTCGCCTTCGCATTCGCCTTACCCAAATACCCAATATATCAGTCATGCTTACCACCTGGAAGGTCGTCATGTCAGCTGCATGTCCAAATATCCTTCTAATAAGATACTCTCGACCACATCACACGAACTGAAACTGATCGAACTGCAGATTCATTGACACGATGCGTAGCAGTAGAAAAGCTTTGCTTCTGCCTGTTGATGCCCTGTATGTTTGAATATGCTCATGGTATAGTCAAATTTCAATCATTTTATTGCATGGATCATAGCAGCCTTATGAAATTAATCACGTCGCACCGTACCCATGCATATGTAATATATTTTTAGAACATATGGAATACTTTAAATTACTTAACGTTTGAACCGGATAATTTTAAAACAGATGGAACTTCAATCATTTTATTGCATGGATGACGCGTCGTGCCTGTCCTTTACCTTATGTTGTTGATAGCTAGTGACACTTCCGCAGTCTGGTGATTGATGATTGTCTTTTCTGTCTTGTGGCATGGATGGATGGGTGCAGCGCTCTCAATGTAAAGGCTTTCACCAAAATATTGAAGAAATTTGTCAAGGTAACGTAGAGTACTAATTACTTTATTAGGTACACACACATGATAGCTCTTTTTTTAGAGAAAAAAAGAAGAAGAAAGAAGATAGGAATTTATGTGATCTTTTGTACTGGGTGGACAAGAAGAGGGAACATACTAAACAATAGACCGGAATAAAGACAACCGGTACACTAAACTGCAGAAGAGGAATATATACAGACCCTTATTTTACGTACTGAAAGCAAATCAGCAATCTATAGTGGCGATAAACTAGTGTTCGATCGTCCTTGCACAACCGTCTAAACCTAATATTACCTTTTTATCAAAAACATAAATTAAATTCTTATATGACGCTACGTGACGTGCGGCCCAGGTGTCAGAGCAACAGCGAGCCACAGACTTGTTCTCGAAGAAGGTGAAGGAATCACCCTTCAGCAGCTCCGACAAGGTATTATCTTTCTAGGAGGATCTAAAAATGACGAAGAGGTTTCTCTTTCTGAAGAAGGAATTAACAAAAAAATAAAAACTCTGAGCAGGTTCTTCAGCTCGCAGACGAGGTGGAGTGCATCTTCCTGAGGCATTTCGCTGGGAACGACAGGAAGGTGGCCATGAAGTACCTCAAGCCGCAGCAGCCCAGGAACACCCACATGATCACCTTCCTCGTAGGCGAGTATATACCCCTTAAAAATCTGACCAATCACCGTTATTATAATCTCACAACCCAGATGACGATGTTAAATCCTATATTCTGACCTGATAGGTTTTTTTTTTCTATGTTAATTTTCAGGCCTGTTCACAGGCACCTTTGTTTCGCTGTTCATCATATACGCAATCTTAGCCCATGTCGCTGGCATTTTCTCATCATCTGGAAACACAGCCTATATGGAGATAGTTTACCATGTTTTCAGGTAACACCTCAAGCTCTCATCTTTCTGGACATGGCTATGAATCCCTGTAGCTAACCACTACTAAGACACAAATTATCACTTGCTTGATCTGCAGCATGTTTGCACTGATCAGCCTGCACATCTTCCTGTACGGGTGCAACCTCTTCATGTGGAAGAGCACAAGGATCAACCACAACTTTATATTCGACTTCTCCTCGAGCACCGCCCTGACGCACAGGGACGCCTTCCTCATGTCCGCGTCGATCATGTGCACCGTTGTGGCCGCGCTGGTCATTAACCTGTTCCTCAGGAACGCCGGCGCGACCTACGCCAACGCGTTGCCCGGCGCACTCCTGCTCGTAAGAAACACAAGCCGGCCATGAAACCAAAATGAAATGTGTGTTTTTTTTTTTTTTTGCTGCAGCACTAATGTGTACCTTCATCTGTTTCAGTTGTCGACTGGAGTTCTGTTCTGCCCGTTCAACGTTTTCTACCGCTCTACACGCTACTGCTTCATGCGCGTGATGCGGAACATCATATTCTCGCCGTTCTACAAGGTTCTCATGGCTGATTTCTTCATGGCTGACCAGCTAACCAGCCAGGTGACATTGTTAAGCCTTATAATTAAACGAGCACTTCGAGAGAGCCATAGATGTGCAGGTTCTCATGACAAGTCTTTTTTCTTAATCTTTCAGATTCCACTGTTAAGGCACCTGGAGTTCACAGCGTGCTACTTCATGGCCGGTACCTTTCAAACTCACGCATACTCGACCTGTACTACCAGTGTACAGTACAAACACCTAGCCTATGTGATTTCTTTCCTGCCTTACTACTGGAGAGCAATGCAGGTACAGATCAAACACCTGTACTGAATTTTGGCATGCAATTTATATTTTGTTTGGATTAACCTAAACTAAATAAAAAGTCGTGCCCATTTGTGCTAGTGTCTGAGGAGGTACCTAGAGGAAGGCCAAGATCTCAACCAGCTTGCCAATGCCGGCAAGTACATCTCGGCGATGATCGCCGCGGCCGTTAGGTTCAAGTACGCCGCGACACCAACGCCATTCTGGATGTACATGGTGCTGGTTTCATCCGTAGGCGCCACCATTTACCAACTCTACTGGGACTTTGTCAAGGACTGGGGCTTCTGTAACTGCGACTCTAAGAACTTCTGGCTCCGAGATGAACTCATCTTGAAGAACAAGCCGATCTATTATGTTTCCATGGTATTGTTTACGCCTTCTCCGATTCGATTAATATTGCTACTATTATGAATGAAGAAATACAGATTCAGGTATGCTAATTAACGCATTTACGACAATGCAGCTGCTCAACCTTGGGCTGCGTCTAGCCTGGACGGAGAGTGTAATGAAGCTTCATATAACTAAGGCGGAGTCTCGCTTGCTGGATTTCTCTCTCGCTTCCCTAGAAATCATCCGGCGAGGACACTGGAACTTCTACAGGTAAATGAAAATATTACCAACATAAATTTGCAAAAAAATAGTTCCATCTAGTTGTAACCTGATGTTTCATTGACCGGACTCCAGGCTGGAGCATGAACATTTAAACAACGCGGGAAAGTTCAGAGCAGTGAAGACCGTCCCATTACCATTCCGCGAACTTGAAATCGATTGATATGACACGTCAAGTGTTGTTGGCAATCTCCCAAGATTAAGGGAAATTAGTGTTTCAAGGACGGATAGGCTTGCACTAGATTGCGTCTAAATGGTAATAAAGTAATCAGAGGGCAAAACTGCACAGGACCAAGATGTTGCTGGCATTACAGCGCAATAAACCCGCGCGTTGCATAGCATCGAGGGCGCGAGGGAACAGACAAATGAGGAATTCTGGTCAGGGAAGATGGGATGGATTCCTTATTGCTCAATTGCAGATTGTTGCATATTAATGGACTAACAAGATCTTAACTTTGTCCATGACTACAAATGTATCTAGGAAGAGATGCTAGAAAATAATTGGAGAAACTGTTCGCTGTTGGGCGTCAGATTGATTCAAACAATGTTTCCATAAATAAAACTACTATAGCAGCCAAGTTCTGAGGAGGAACACAAAAATATGAAAGACAAGATAAACATACACAGAGTAGATAGAAAAATGATTGCAGGGCTGAAAATAAGATAATTTCTGCTAATACAGTGAAAGCAAGATGCTTGACATAGCAGAAGTGACACAAATAAAGTACACACTCCTATCTTACATGGCATATAACATACACAAACACTACACTCGATAAAAAGAAGGCCTACGACAAATACCTCCAATGTGCTGGACGGTCTCTCGAAACAAGCAGGACCCTTGAAGACGAGTAATCAAATGTAGGACAATACAAATCATCAGGGCCAATAGCCTCTCTCACTCCAATAGTGTTCCCACGGTCAAAGCTGTAAGTTGGTTGCATGTCTTCCTTAAAGGTGTCAAAGGCAAACAGTCCCATACCACATGCAGCCAACACAAGGTTCGAGTTTCCCCACACTTGGGTTATCGAAGAGTGATGGAAATGAGCATTGAACTCAGGCAACTCATATGTTGCAACAAGCTTCCCCTTTCTGATAGAGTACTGCTGTACCCTTGATCTCAGCCCACCTTTTATTTGCAGCCTCCCTTCAGTGCTACCAATAAATACTGAATCTCCACGAGAGAAGATTGAATTTGCCGTACCACCATGTCTTGCTATTTTAAGGCCGATGCCAGCAGGTACACGAAAATCAAATACGTTGACACTTTCCTGTGTGCTGAAAACACCATCATTTCCCTCCACCTCAGATGAACTAACCCTGCAAAAAAAAAAAAAGAGAGACCAGAGCCAGGTTCTTAATGATGTGTCCAAGGATATTGTACAAAGTCAATTGTGCATCTCGGCTCAGCAATTCATGAACAATAAGGGCAATTATTCACTGTTGTCTATACCTAAATGTGCATAAAAGGAATGGGAAGTTAGGAGCAGTTGAGGCAACATTTGATACTTTACCTTTGGCGCACTCCGCCGCCCACTTCAGCATCTGTGTTATTCACATGAAGGCAGTACATTTTCTTTCCAGAAGAAGTAACAGATAACAACGGTTGTGGGTTAAGCGAATGCACATCCCATAACCCTATTGACTCGCTCCCAGCAATTACTACTTTTCCACGGCTACGCCATTGTAGTGGGCTGGAGTATTCCATTGCCAATACTGGATTGTTCACCTCCCATCGCATCACTAGATCTCCATCACGGATGTCATAGGCTGTGACCATCCTTTGCTTGCTAGCAGTAGAAAGCAGAAGAGGCCCGCAGGGTTTATACCACCATTGCTGTCTTTCTCCATTTGACAGCCCAGAGTTAGATCTTGATGAACCTAAATTAGAGAGAGCCCCTAGAACAGCCCTCGAAGTTGAAGCAGGAGCAGGAGACGCCTCCTCCTCAACATGGAAAGCTTTTACTTCTCTGGTATAGTAATCCCAGCTGCAAAACCCAGGCTCCAATGCATTGCCAGCTGATGCAGCAATAACATATCTTCCAGAACATCCATCAACGCCAGGGGCACGAATCAACCAGCAATCACCCCATATATTATTTGATACCATGCTGGGAGGCTTGTACTCAGATTTAAACTGCAGCAGCACATCACATTTAGTCAGCAACAGGATTAGTATGTAACTCACTTTTCATTAAAAGAACAAAAACAGGGCATAGCAGTAAATAACGAAATACCTCAAGATTTGCAATATCATAATAAGAGCATGTTCCATCTCCGTGAGCAAGAAGAACAGCTTCCCCCTCTGAAACAAACCATCCACCTGTTGAAGATTTGTTTCCTATTCCAATTAACTGATCATTGGAAGACTCCTCAGGTTCCTCCTGAACCATCATCATTGAGTTGTTTTCCTGCTCACCAAATTCATCTAATTTTTCTGTAGCAAACAATTCAATTCCCTCCTTATAATTGAGATCAACTGGATTCTTTGAGCTACTTTGGCTTGATGTCTTGCTGGTAGCATCTGCTACTTCAGCTATCATATTCTTCTCCAAGCTCTTAGCTCGGCGGTCCTTGAAGGAGCCATTCTCTTCACCATCTAATGAAGCCAGAAACTCCATGGCTATACTGTTCTCATCATTGGCTGGATCACAGGCAGCAGGTCCTGTCCTTTCATCACATTCATTCTTCATATCCCTGGATGACTCCATTTGAGAAGAAGATTTACGATCCCTCAATAATTTGTGGTGTGGAAAGAACCTCGCCTCCAGCTCATCAGTACTCATCCCTTTTCCAGCATGCTTCGATTCAACTGGCTTTGCAACTGCACATTTTGCAGTCACATCCGCATGAGAGCTGTCACAGTCACTGCTATCTGCAGTACCAAGCTGAACCTTGTTGTCATCCTTGACATGTGAAATCGCCTTCTCAATTGCGTTGATTTCCTTCTGGATATTAGACAAGATCTGCTTTGGCTCTTCTGGGTTGTTCTCATCCAGCATTTCTTTTGTTTTCTTAATGTCAGTAGCAATCTTCTGAACCCTCCCTTCCAGCGCAGCTAGTTTCTCATGAAGCCTGCTTGGGTACTTGTGCACAGTAGCCACAGCTTTCGCTGACCTTCCCTCCGCACTTGCTGCAGCTTTCTCAAAAACTCTAATCTTGTCTGCCAACTTCCCCTTTTCTTCTTGCTTCTTACACTCCTCATCATCCTTGTCTTGTTTTCCCACTCCACATGAGACATCATTGGAGCCCATCACATGGACAGTAAACACTGGGATGACAGAATTGTTACCTGGCTCATCCTTATGGGTAATAGGAAAAGCTGCAGCTTCAGACGGAGCTTCTCCTGAAACATCAATTTTCGGCTGGATCTTCACCTGCTTCATGTTGAGGCCCTCTTTCTTCTTATCGATTTCATCACTGGCCTTGGCCTTTGCATCAAAGCCCTCTATTCTCCCACCAACTTCTTCACTCTGCTTCTTTTTGACAGCTTCAACGATCTTAGCTTTCCCTTTGATCTCATCTCCTTGCATCGCCACATTCACACAGAAGCTCTCTCTTTTCCCACTGAGTTGCTTGGCCTTGGCGTCAAGAGTCTCCCTTTTCTTGCCAATAGCATCAGTCCGCTTCACCTTGGCATCAGCATAATCTCTTTTCCTGCTGATCTCATCAGCGCGCTCGGACCTCCTGCTAGATCCCTCCTTATTCCTTCTGGTGTCATCGCTGCCAGCACCGCCACCACCTCTCCTAGCCTCCGTAACCCTGGATCCAAAGGCACTCACCGACCTCCTCGCTTTCTCGACAGAAGAAGCCCGGATCCCACCACTCACGCTCCGCCGCAAGGGCGCCTCCGCCAGGGGGTCCTTACCGATGGACGCCCTCCCTGGCAGCACGGAAGCCCTGAGGGTGGAGGCGGGCTTCGATGGCTCCACCGAACTCGGGATCCTGCTGGCTCGCGGGATCGATGACGTGGACCACCGCACCGCGGAGGTGGGCTTGGCCGGCTTGGCCGCGAAGTTCTCCTTCCCGGCGGCGGCAGCACGCGTCCGCAAGGCGGACGAAAAGGAGGTGATGGATTTGGGGGTGAGCGGGCGGGCGGTCGGGGCCGTGCCCGTGGCCCTGCCGCCGCGGTCCTTCAGCCGGGAGGACATGGCCGGACGGCGATGGAGGGTTAGGGTTCGGGAGGATCTGGGGGAAGACGAGAGGAATGGTCGATTTAATTTTGATTTGGGAGTGGCTGCTTGATTGGTTTGGGGCAGGGTTCAGCAGGGGAGAAGGGTCGTTTCAATTTTCAAATTTGTCTGGCGGGACAGTGGGAAGCATGTTAGTGGGCCCGATGGTGACAAGTGGCATGCCATGGAAGACACGTTTCTCTTTCATCATCTTCTTTTCGGCCTGAAAGAGATGCCCGAGGGCCGAGTGGCTGGGCCGAGCGCCTAGGAGGCCAAATCTCTTGGCAGAGCCCATCAGCCCTCTCAATTACAGGTCAGTCGAGTGAAAACTGAAAATTCCTGTAAGCTCCGTATAGAATGCCGGAAACTTCTATTTTCTTTATATTTTCACGTGAAGTTTCTCTGTGACTCCGTAAAATTCAAATCCATGCGTTCCAAACATATGGCCTTAACACTGGCCAACTCCCACCTCCTTTCCTCTTCCGTTTGGGTTAACATAGCAGGCAGGTTAGGAGAAAGGGCAATGAGGAAACGAATCTGACAATGAAACAAACCGGCGTGCTACTATCAGGTGCTTATAGAGGTGGAAGATTAGTGTAACCAAACAACAGAAGCAAACAAGCATGTGCATTGAGCTTCCTCTTTGCGAGAAAATCGCTGCATATTTGTAGTATTCCATACAACAACAACAACAACAATAACAACAAACAACAACAACAGGGCCATATCATCATCAAACATATATCCGGAGCAAGATGGAACAAGGTGGAGGTGGGGGCAAAAATAGCATTGAATTACAGATTAGCGGGGTATAAATCATCCTGTACGTTCACAAGAAGATTCCACTTCGACTGATTACCACGCCACGTGAACGCTCCAGGCACATTTCTAATCTGCCTCGGGCGTGCAGCTGCCATCAACAACTAACATCTTAAGAATGCAAGTCATCATGTGCTTACTCGAAGCCATCCATCATGGGGTGTTGGCCTCCTTCTGAAGTGTTCTTCGATGACTGTTTTCGGGTTGCGCTGCGTCTGCTCCTGGCTTTCTTTGCCTTCATCCTCCGCTTCTTCTCGGCAGCATCAACCCAGGTGTAATCAGAGGGTATGTGGAATGGATCGACCTCGTCTTTCCAGTTCCGGCCATCGCTACTGTCACTGGACTGGCCACCTCGACCCCCCTTTACCCATGAATACCATGAACCTGATCCTTCAAATTCTTTGGACTTCGCATCCTGAAATTGTGTTGGGCTTGAAGGAGGAGTGGCAAACTCGTCTAAAGGCTGTAGTTCTTCGAACTTTGTGAACGTCACGATGACTCGTATCGTTGGAACAATAGGGATGGCAATCTGAAATTAAGATGCTACACAAAGTCAGATACTCGGATCACTATGCTGAAAGAGAGTTTAACATGAAGTTTACATCATCAGTCGTTTCTACCATTTATGCGGAAAAATATATCAACCTGCTACATCCATGTTGGAAGAGATTTTAATGAAAGCATACATGATGAAGAACAAGAGAAGTGAGAACCCTGAAGAACGTATGCACAGCAGAATGGGACATTTCCTACAAGGAAAGTATGTCCATAAACCTCGAAGTTGCTTTGATGCCTATGGTTCTTTCCACTGCTTCATGCTAACTATAATCGATCATGAACCATACACTACCCTTCCGTACGACTCAACTAAAAATTGCTGGTAAATTCCAAATGCATTCAATGATTTCATAGCACGTAGCCTTTTCTGATGAGCTATCATGAAATGGAAAGGTCTTAGCAATGCTTCATGGGCAAATGGCAAATAAATTGACTTGACATGGAAATGCTAAAAAAGCAGCATGAATCATGTAGAAAAGATAAATTTAATCAGTATAGACTAGGAATAAAGGGCAGAGTTCCCACATCAGCCTGGATAATGAAATCATGAGGTAAAATTTGATAAGGAAGAGTGGTTGAGAAACGTTGGATGTATCTGCAACTACCTTTTGAGCTCTATGGTTGGTGGCAGTGGGTCATTAGATTTTTGGTAGATTTGAGTAGGTCCCAACAAAATGGGAGGAAGAGACAAAGTGGATGTGTGATTGAGGAGCATAAGGATGTTTTAAAGATAAAAGGTAACAGATAGCTTTTTAGCGGCTTATGAAATCTGTGAGATTATTGAATTGGATAGTGGGAACAGCAACCCACTATCTGTTGTTGGTTTTACATTGAATGAACAATAGCAGAGATGTGACAAACATATGACTGTGACGAACAGATGACGGGGAGAGGGAGAAAAAAAATGCATAAGTTCACAATAGATTCTAGAAGTCAATACGTACCATATACATGGGAATTTGCAAACAGTACAGGGAAAGAGACTGCATAAATTTTATCTCAGTAGTATCACTAGGTTTTGCATGTTATGGATAGTCAGCCACGCAATATTCATATCCATTTCCAGATTCCAATTATTCCAAATGGCATGATGGGCAGCAGTATTAGTAGCTTAAAAGCTAAGTTTTCTTTAGTTTCAAATTGATGTCATGATTTTTCCAAGCAGGCAAGAGGAGGACACCACTTATGATTGTGTTCTTGTTAGTGCAAGTAATTGATTATGAGGAAGACATGCAGAAGAGCACTAGTTCTATAACATGAACAATGCTTTATTGCAGTTCTAGCTAAAGAATACTTTTCTAGTTAAGAAAATCCAATCCCAAGGGAAACAATGAAAAGCTAAACATCAGTGTACAAACCCAGACTCGTGAATTCACAAAAGATATCCCAACCACACAATGCACAACATAGAAACGGAGAAAGATAAGAGCTGAAAACATGGCATAAAGATGCACTCCTGAATGGTTTTTCAGTAGCTCAAGCAAATGGTTGTGTTGATTGTAGAACAAAAATTGAATTCATATGACATAATTCCTCCACATAGCGAAAACACATATTTCTGCATTAAGATGACAAAGAAATAATAGGTACGAGAATTGATTGGATATGCCGCACTATGTAATCAATTGGAAATGTTAACTAAGATGTTAGGCAGTAGTATGCTCAGGTTGCCAGAATGGTTACCTTGACTGGAAATGTGCCAGTAGGAAGCTTGGTTGTCAAGAGTTCCCTGAGCCTCCTGACAGCCTTGACTTTATTTGCTAGGACATCAAGTAGGGGGATAAGTTCATCTGTCTTCAGAGGGAAATCCGGTGTCAGCCATAACACTGGTCTTAACCCCTTCTTGTACTCGCTTTCAAGCTTATTAGCATCTGCTGATGAACCACCCTTCTTCTTCTTCCCGCTGCCCTTCTCCTTATGCTTCCCTGAATCCCCAGATTCATCCTTGCTCACAGCCTTCAATGTCTTCTCATCACTCTTGACGCCTTTCTTGCTACCCCATCCAAACCAACCCTTCTTATCTTTCACCATGCCATTGGAATCCATATGATCAGCCCCACTGTCACCTTCCTCGCCCCTATCCTCAGATTCCTCGTCCTGGTTCCCCATCCTCAACGCAGAATCAAGCTGCTTTCTCTCCTCGGCTGTCAGTACTTCATCTAACTCAGCATCAAGCTCTGCGCCCCTCCCGTTCTTCTCTTCCCCGTCCATCGCGAAAAGCTCCTCATCTGTCATTGCCCCAGGCACCCTTCTGGACTTAACAGTCACTAGGACATTCAACATATCATACACCTTAGCTTTCCAATGCCCAACCGATTCTGCCCTCTCTTGTCGGCGCCAATTCAAGTGCGGGACGAGATCCGCCTGTGTGACATCAATTCCAGGGCGGTACATATTTGTCTTGGACATCAACGCCACCTCATGGGCAACCTCTGACTCAGTTGGCTGCACGCCTGCTCCCTCCAACGCATCTGTTATCTCCTTGTCCTTATGGGCTAGCACGATGAGGGAACCTGGATGCAACTCCTTGCCCCCAGCGTCCTCAGGCCTTGCACCATCCCCCAGAAACAGAAACGTCTGATCCGAGCGCTGGATACGGAAACCATCAAAGCCAGCAAGTGTCATGTCTGCCCGGAGCGCTGACCCACGCTTCCAGATGCGATAGGTGTCGGACGGGGCTATGCGGCCTATGAAAGGTATAACGGAGGACTCAAAGTGGAAGGAGATCTCCATGTAGAAGTCACGGATGCGGTTGATGTTGGCGAGGATGCGCGGGAGGCGGCGGCACCACTTAGCCCACGCGAGCGGCTGGTAGTGGCGCGCGATGATGGTGGCGATAGCCTCCTCGCGGGTGCAGACGGCCTCCTGGAGCGCGGACCAGCCGTCGGCATTCTGCAGCGACCAGTCGGCGCCCGCGGACATGAGGATGTCGGCGGCGACGGGGTCGCGGAGGCGGACGGCGAGGTGGAGCGGGGTCTCCCTCCTTGGCACGTCGCGGCGGTCGATGACGGCGGAGACGGCGTCCGCGACGACCTCGCCCTTGATGGACTCCTCCTCGGTAACCACCTCGCCGGCGCGCGGCAGGCGGGGGAGGCCGGCGACCAGCTTCCGGAGCGCCGCGTGGTCGCGCCGCGCCACGGCGAGGTGCGCCGGGCTGTGCGCGTACTTGGACACGTCTTCCATGGGAGGGCGGAGGGGAGGGGAGCCTGCTGCCGCGCCCGAGAACCACCGGGCCTCGCTAGGTCAGCCGGATCTGGACGGGGACCGGCTCATGGGGGGTGAACGCGGTGTCAGATCTGGGACGCTGTGGGAGGACGCGCCTGTCGGATCGTGGCGCTCCCGCGCCGGCGCCGGCGAGGGAGGGTGGGCGGGCGAGCAGGCGGGCGGGAGGGCGAGCGAAGGGGAGGACGAGCGGTGAGAAGAGAGGACCGGAGAGGGAGGAAGTGGTCCTACTATTCCTGGGCCGTCCTGTCTCGCTTATTTTTTCCGGGTTCCCCTCCTCTCTCGCTCTCTCACAGTGGACGGGAAGGGAAGGGGGAACTGGGGAATGGATCTCGGCTCTCCTTGGTCTGGTCTCTCTCGTTATCGTAGTAGATCACCCAAGAGCGTGCGGTGATGCACTGATTGAACATCATCGACAGCAATTGTGGTAAAGCTATACTCCCTCCGTTTTTAAATTGATAGTTAATTTTTAATTTTAATTTTGATTATTTATTTTATTTTATAAAAAATTATAAAAATAATATATTTTGTTATAATTTGATTAATCATTAGAATTATTTGAATAACAACTTAAAATTTTACATATTTAAATTAATTTTTTGAATAAGATAAGTTATCAAAGTTGAGATTTAAAGTCAACGGCAACATGAATTTAAGGATATGTTTGGTACGGTTTTGATTCTTCGAAGAATAAAAATATTTCAGTTTCAATCAAAAAACGGTTCTAGTCCGAAACAGAATCACTTTGAAAGGTGTTTAACAAATTTTATGATACAGATTTAGTAAAGTAAAGAGAGAGATAGAAATGATAAATATACCCTTCTTGTATGTTGATATTAAAAATATCAGAACAACTTTAAAAAAATTTAGAAATTAACAAAACAACTTTAAAAATTTTTGAGAACTAATAGAACAAACTTTTCAAAATTTTAGAAACTAATATAACAACTTTAGAAAATATTAGGAATAATTTGAAAAGCACCTACACAAAAGGGTTCAACGAGACGAATCTAACGAAACAATTTTAAAAAAAAATTGCAAACCTAAAGGAACTTATTTGAATTTCTAAAGATTAACCATGAAAAAACTTTGAAAACTAATAGAACAACTTTAAAAAGCTTTGTAATAATTCGGAAGACACCTACCTGCTACATGAAGAAGAGTTCGACGAGACGAACCTAACAGAACAACTTTGAAAAAATTTGAAAACTTGAGATAACTTTTTTGAATTTGTAAAAATTAACCATTGTAAATTGTAATGGATAAAATAGTGATGGTAACCGATTTACGGTCGAAACGCCGGAAAAACCGATTCACCGCTGCCGTGGAAAAACCAATCGATTGGATCCGTTTTGATGTTGAAACGATTCGATCGTCCAAACACACCTTATGAACGGAGGGAGTAACCGCTAAGCAAGGCAACATGAGTGGCTCCAACTCACAGACACTAGATTTTAATCGTGGTGGTTTTGACAATTTAGAATTTGCTATGGATAACATATAGAACCGATCAGGCGTATAACAGTGAACTGAGTACTAAATAATCAAAGCCAAGCGGTTAAAGTTAAAAAAAAAATTTAAATCTCTCCTCCTCCAGCGGCGTCTACAAACAAACGAAGAAGAGAGGCATATTCAGAATCCAGTCGGGGACCTCGGGGTCACGGATGGATACCGAACAAGAAAAATCCTAGTCCTAACCCACCCCGCCGGTAAGGGGACGAAGAGGAATTAAACAACACGGCTGTCGCGATTAGCATCAATTAAGCCGCCCGAGTCATGCAATCAACCAAGGCGAGGGTGGCGTTGAAGTCGCTGGTGGTTCGGCAGTCTGTCGCCGTGTTGACACGGACAAATTCACACTACTACTTACTACTACTACTACGATGATGAACAGCATCGAGCCGGTCCAGTCAAAGGAACGATCACCGGTGGTCACTCACGTCGCCGGATGGATGAACGGAGCGGGCAAGGCAGGTGAACCGGTGCGGAAAAGAAAAACTGGTTGGTTGGTGGCTTACTGGCTTGGTGCCCGACGAGCTGCGTTGCCAAGTCCAGAGAGCATGCGTCTACGTAGTAGTAGTAGTAGTACTCCTGTATCCGAGATCAGATCCGATGCTTCTGTCCTCGCCGATATTTGCAAGCGCGCAAACTTGTTTGTACGTCCAGATCGATCAGCTTCAGTTTCAGGGTTTCCCTTTTTGTTTTCCCCTGCACAGAACTCTGGAGAGCAACCATGCGAATCACAGTCTGGAGTAAAACAAAATCTGCAGCTACAAATGTATGGCTGAAGCGGAGCATGGTGTTGATTGATTCTTCATAAACATCGTGCTACTCCAGGAGTAAGCAGGAGCAACAACAGGCGATTTATCAGCTGGCTGATCCATCCACGGATCCACCCAGTGGATCGCTTTTGTTGCTGCTGAGATGAGATGAATGGTGCTGCCCCTAGATCGATCTACTAGTTGTACGATTTGATGAGATGTACTCCTACAAAGCAGCGGCAGGATTTAAATAAGATCGGTGACAGTTGTGCCGCGTGCGCATGGACCCAGTGCATGGTCCCCTAGGGGTCGCTCGCATGTCGCCATGCCTTCCCAAAGACACAGGACCCCGTCGTCCGTCGGCCCTCCCTCCAAGATACTAGCAGGCAGCTGAGGTAAAAGCTTCAGAGAGGGTCGCTTGTTTAGGCTCCGTTTGAACCATAAAAATTTCATAGAAATTTTATAAAAATTTACTTAATTTTATAAAAAAAAATTAAATAGCTGAGAAACAAAATACAGTAAACAAATGACGATGATGAGTTGTTTACAGATTTAGTTTTATGGTGACAGTTTGATAGAGAAAGCGTCCAGCATTTGATGCGATGACAGCATACGGTGGCTTTACATGATGATTATGGAAGCAACAGTTACTTAGGCTGCCCAAGGAGCTGGTTCCGCCAAGATGTTTTGGGCTTGAGGGCCGGCGTTAATAGCATTTGGCCCAACAATACGCATAAGACCTTGCAGCCGTATGAGTATATGTACGGCGTGGTCCATGGGTTTACATTAAAACTCATACTAGTACCGTCAAATTTTTTTTCATAATTGTTTCGGTCTTCAAATTTGTCGGTACAAATACTCCTTCAGTTTTAAAATATTAACATTAATAATTTTTAACATCAAATTTGACAACTTCATTTATTAAAAAAATCTATTTAAATGTGTAAAATTATTAGTTGTGTTTAAACACCGATAATGATAAAAGCAAATTATAACAAAATATATCATTTTTATAATTTTATAATAAAAATGGTTAAAATTAATGTTAGAAGTCAATAGTGTCGATATTTTATGCCATTTAGCCTTAGCGGTTTCTATGTTGGTTAAAAAATCTATTTAAATGTGTAAAATTATTAGTTGTGTTTAAACACCGATAATGATAAAAGAAAATTATAACAAATATATCATTTTTATAATTTTTATAATAAAAATGGTTAAAATTAATGTTAGAAGTCAACAGTTAAAATTAATTTTTATACTAAAGGGAGTATGTGCTATAGTTTGCAGGATTGATGATGCCATTTAGCCTTAGCGGTTCTAAGCAAACATGATCTAGGAGACTAGGAGCCCCCACACTTTTTATGATCCATTTCCACGATGAATACTTAATCGTCCAGATAGTGGGTTAATTGGTGCTAGTAGACACTATAATTGCAGGAGCATCGAGTCACTGAAGTCACACGTACATTGTCCTTTACTTGAATCAAAGTATTAAGGGTACTCCCAATGGTTTCCACGATGTTTCCTCGATGAGGTTGGATGGGATGATGTTATTCAATTTTTTGAGCTGTTTGGCTCGCTGTCAAGTTGGATGGGATCATCCAGTTTACAGAATATTCTTCGTAGATGTTGGATAGAGTTGTTCAGCTTTTTTGTTGGATGAGCTCATTCACGTTGCTAAGCATGCATATTAGCAATATAATTAGTGATAATTAACTTATTTTATTATTAATTTATATTTATTTATATAATATTATATTTGTTAAGTACTATTATATTTACTTTTATTTATTTGGCAAGACAACTATAGTATATTTAGTGATAATTAACATTTTTTATTATTAATCATTTCTATAATAATTATAATATTATTATTAAATATTAGTATATTATAATAATATATAATTACTATAATTAGTTGATTATGTTTATCTTGACACATATCCAACCAATCAAATAAAAAAGTGGATCGTCCCATCCAACCTACCAAACAATTGCATAGATGGATGTATCCACAGAAAATTTTGACGAGATGATCCCATTCATCTTTGTCCTCCAATCAAACTCACATTAATAGTACTTCTTCTCTCTCAAATTATAAGTCACTCTAGGCTCCTCGAAATTATCTGAATTATAAGTTTATATTTTTCTTAATTCTCGTCCCGAATCTAAAACGACTTATAAAAAGAGATAAAGGGAGTAGTTTCTATTCCTCTTAATTAGCTTGTCACATCATTATTTTTGCTTATGTGGCAAAAAAAATTAATGGAGAAAGAGAATGAAAAATGAAGAAACCAATTCTATATCAAAAAACCATCTCTTCACTAAAACCAAATCACTAAAAAACTACAAAATATGCATTTGGAGGACTCTACTAGTTCCTATAACACAAATTTCTCTCATAAAATATATAAAAGATCGTTAAATTTTAATCTATATAGAAACTACTATAGAAACCATGTATTAGAGATGATTGGATCTAAAAGATAATTTATTACTCTTATAATATTTATAAAAACTTGCATTGGGAGTGCCCTAAGTAATCATAGAGAGAGGTACAAGAAGTATATAAATGCCAGTTATGAATATTTAACTCTTACTAACAATGAGAGACGAGGAAAATCAAGTGCTTAGCAAAAATTATTTAGAAAATCATGTTTTGCTGGGTTACACTTTTCCAGAGCAGCATGGCTATTCATGTGGTGTGGGTTCACGGGTGTGCGCAGCATTTTTAGCATTTAATTTTATTGATATAAATTTTATATATTATGAAAATAATTTTTTAATGAATTTAAAAATACAAATACTAAGTTTTTAGATTTAATTGAATATATAAAAATTATTAATCAAAGTTGTAGTTAACAAAACTTAGAAATTAGATTCTATTAGAACTCTGGGAGTGCTCTAGCTGCGCGGATGACTGAACAATGGTCTCTTTCTGTGAAAATCCGTCGGAGTGATTCTCGTGGTAACATTCCCGTCAATCTATCGTACTCCTATGCTGCTACCGGTTCTCAATATATATTTTTTCTGCACAAAGATTCTCATGACGGTTGTATCTTGAATGAAAATAAAACATGTAACGACGAAATACCACTCTGCTTTAGTAACGGTGTTTTCTTGAGCCAACATTTTATTTTCTGAAAGGCGAAAAAAAAAGATCGTCCGGTAATTGAGGCCGTGCTCTCTATTCGGGCCGTCGATTTTGCGATCAACAAGTCAACCGGCCAGGATAAGCACCCACGTTTGGGCATTGCTACCAAGGGTGACTTAACGGTAGAACTTAACAGACTTGACAGAAGAGCCACGTAAGGAAGAACAAATTTCAATTAGTCCTTAAAGGGAAGTTCGAAAAGAAAAGGATAGGAAGACTTTATAAAGAATTCTCTCGAAAAAAAAAGATCGTCCGGTGATTGAGGCACCGTGCTCTCTCCTCGGCCCGTCAATTTTGGGATCAACAAATCAACAGTCCAGGATAGGCCCCCCCGTTTAAGCAAAATTAAATGGGCTGGAGATGAAGCATAGCAATTAGGCCTTTATACAACCACATGGGCCGGACATGGGCTTGAAAATGGCCCTGTAATGGGAAGGGGTACAAGCGCTGGGCGCTGCCGCAGGATCATCTGAATGAAAAAAGTATTACGTAAAACGACTAAATATCTAAACTGAGTACGTAAACATTTAGATACTTAAATAAAAAATAATAATTTAACATAAATTTATATCAATATTTAAAATTTAATTATTGTCACCTATATCAAATTTGATACACATATATAGCAATATTTTAAAATTATTTATATATATTTACTATTTAGATATCTGTTAAAATTAAAATTTTAACTAACACATACATTAAAACTAATTTAAACTAAATTTTTTATGTATGTCGCGGCATACTGGCCACCCGCCGGCTACGCCAGTGCTTCCAATGCCGAGCTCCCCGTTGGTTCCTTGGCATACGCATTAGTATAAACTAGTTATATATTCATTCGAACCAAACTAGTTATATATTCATTCGAACCAGAGGTTTTCAGGAAAATTTTCACGGTCGTGTTGTAATAATTCTGTGCGAGCTTGGACCATACAATCATACTACTGCCTTTTTCGCTGTGAAGTCGGTTCCTCAAGGGCTCGATCGTCTTGTTTGCTACTGTTTGGTCCATGCACCCACGCATCACCGGGACAGGACAGGAGGAGGAGGCTGACACGGCCAGCGGTCGAGTCGAGTGTGCTGGTACGCATCCCACAAGGCCTGGCTTTTACCCGAATGGATGCTACTACTCTCGCTGGTTCGTTGCTGCGAAAATCCGGCTGAATGAGATAAAACGTGGTTCTCAATATATTTTTTCTGCACAAAGATTCTCATGACCGTTGTATCTTTAGGTGGCGTTTGGATTGTTGAAATTGAGAATGAGATTGGGAAATGGATTTAAGAAGAGAAGATCTTGATCGTTTATTTCTCTATCTTATTAAATTTTAACTTTTTATCTATTTCTCAATCTCAATTTCATCTTTTATTTCCCACCACTCAAATAGCACCTGAATGAAAATAAAACATGTAACGACAAAAATATCACTCTGCTTTAATAATGATGTTTTTCCGAGCCAACATTTTATTTTCAGAACCACCTATTCTAGCCCCGTGCTCTCTACTCGGCCCGTTGATTTTGCGATCAACAAGTCAACAGGCCAGGATAGGCCCCCAAGTTTGGGCAAAATTAAATGGGCTGGAGATGAAGCGTAGTAATTCCCTCCGTTCGGTGGCTGCTGCCTGTCCAAGTGTCCACGCAGATGCGATTATGCGAACATCGTGTGTCTGGTCTCATTCGCAGGCCAAGTGCAGGTGTTCGTTACGGTTGCTGTACTTTGTGACGTCTTGCGAGGTTGCGGTGAGGCACTGAGGCTTTAGTACAGTCCAAACAGACCTGAATATTCAGAGCCAAGTGCTAGGAGGGGAATGTCCAAATCGCCAGATGCCTGTGGCCTGGGCGATCAGTTGAGTGCGAATGAACCTGTCCTCAGCTGAACTTGTTTTAGGAATAGTCTTGAGAGAGAGAGAGGAAAAAAAAAAAAGAGTAGCTGAAATGGCGCCGCAAGAAAGTGACAAACGGCAAGGCACGCTGTTTACTTACTTGTCGAGTTTATCTGCTTAAAATAACAGGACTCGAGACTTGACTAGCTGCAGATATTTCACTCGGCTCAGCTCCCTGCCGCAAGCAACGAACCAGCAAGTTCATTACTCAGAAGGGAAAAGCAGCGTTGATCGTGACGACTTTGTGTGCGTTCATCCTATCCGATCTTGGACAGATAAGTGCTAGTAATTACCGTCGTTTCAAGCGATAATCCGCTCTGCATACAGATGAGAGAGAGAGAGAGAGAGAGAGAGTGTTGCCAGTCAACAACCCACGCTTGAGTTTCATGACATGTGCTTATCATATCACTGTTTTATCATCGCTAAGCTTTGCGCAAATTTTCCATGGAGTTCGGATGCTCTGGAGACAGGAGCAGCTACAGGAACATGCATGCCGACATGCAGTTCTACCTTACGGAGTACGTGGACTCCCCTTCTTTAAAAATCAGCACAGCATCTCCTCTCTTCTTTTCCGGGAGGAGGGAACCTATTCCGGTCCAAAATTAATCAGCACAGCATCTCCTCTCTTCTTTTCCGGGAGGAGAGAACCTATTCCAGTCCAAAGTTCCTTTCACACTTCGTTCATAGTAGTAATAACAGTGACAGCCAACAAGGTGCTCGCTTCGCTTCAGAGGCAGAGCCACCAACCTTGATTGGAAGGCTTCTCACGATTCTTAAATCGGCGCTTGTTAAACAAACCAATGTACTCCGTGCTATACTATTCCTCCTCAGCCCCTTAATAACGTTGAGTTTGTTAACTAGAAATAATAGTAGTAGTAATAACAGTACTCCACATAAGACTATCCGAATCCATCCCCTTTGCATACCTGCTACTACTAACGGGCAACCACACGCTCTGTCAAGAGACTACTAACAGTAATATTATCCCACGTACGATTTGCACCTCGGAGCTATTAGGATTATATGCCTGTCCCTCTTTTTTTTTTTATTTAAAAGATCCTATACTTGTTTGATTAGAAAATGAGAACCACCAACTTGCTATTATTACGCCACATGCTCGGATAATTGGTAATCATACAAACACATGCTCCGAGAAAATCGTGCGCCTAGAAAAAAAAAAATTTAGGGTCTGTTTGAGATAACCGTAGCTTATTAAAATCAAGATTATGGAGTTAGATTATATAATCTAGATGTATTGTTTGGAGACAAGATTATGTAATATGCTTTTTCTAGGTTTTTAATGTCATGTTTGTTCTTTCTTTTTTTTTCCATAAAAAGAGGCGTATCGTTGGATTTTGGAAGGATAAATAATCTTTTATTGGTCATAATCCGATTTTAGCTTAGATTGAGGCAGCTGATGGGATTATATAATAATTTATCATGCTTGTTTTGTTATTGATTTTATAATCTGACTTATTATAATATGGGTGGATCCGGTAGAAAATCAAAATTTGCGGGGTCGCATATTTCCGGCGCGGCATGGACATCGTGCGGTGCAAAAACACGTGTGCGCGCAGCGTTTTAGAGGGTGAGTTAACCCCCCGTGGGAATTAAATGCGCCGAAAAGTGGGCCTGGGGCGCAGCGCCATCTTCGGCCTCAGATTTGACGGCTCGTTTGGCTGTTTGTGTCACAGTCGTAGGCTCGGAGAACTCCGTCGGAGTAGTAGTATTAAATGTGTTGTTACACGACAAATACTCGTACTCCTGGAGAACCAAGGATTTGCTGAGCTTGGAGAGGGACCTCACCTCACCTCATCGGCAGAATGAACAAACAAAGGGAACAGTAGCCTAGGGACTGAACAAAAGCAATGGGCTGCTCCTCAGCCTTCCGCTCTGCGTGATCTGCCTGTATCGCAAATACGTTTGTACCACTCCTACTGGTACTTAGTGGCACTCCCTTAATTTTAACTTTTTTTATCATTTGTTTTATTTTAAAAAGTTTTTTAAAAACATTTATTTTATTATAAACTGATTTATTATTAAAAGTATTTTAAATTTGATTTGTTTATTTTTGTATTTTTAATTTTTTTTTAATAAAACAAATAGTCAAACATCAATTTAAAAAAAAATTAAAAAATGACACTTAGAGACAGAAAGTATCAAATCTGCAACGCAGCCCTGAGCAGAGCGTGATCTGCCTGTATCAAATCTCATCCCAGAGACAGCAGCGGCAGTGCACCAACCAAGACAGCACCGGGCTACCCGCATCAAGCAAGCGTAATTTCACCTGCCGGCTGCCGACACACACATGCGGAAGAAGGCTGTAATCAACCCCAGGCTAGTCGCAGTGGGCAGTGGCGCCCGGACACCACCCGCCCAAGTGATGGGCCGCGAAGCCGGGCCAGTGGCAGTGGGCGAGCTCGGCCAGAATTTGACCAGCGCGTCGTCCGGTTACGTCTCTCCCGTCTGCGGCGCCCGCGTACCACGTTGCCAGAATGCCCACGCGTTCCTCAAACTACTTTTTCTCTCTCGTTTTTTATCTGATCAAAATTTAGACAGAATAAAAACGAAAATAGGATTCAAATTGTTAGGACGGGAACAAAAATAAGATGAGCATTTTTTTCCGACTGTTTTCAAATTTACTCTTTTTTATCGGTAATTTCTCCGTTTTATTACACATGAAATACAATTAAAACTCGAGATAAAAAATTTTATCAGTTAAACTCAACCTAAACATGTCTATCTGAAACTCAAAACCCTAATTTCATTGGTTAGATAAACAATACTTCACATAGTCATAATCGGTTACTAAGTGATCACGATTTCATTCTTCATTACATTGCAATTTATTGTCTAAATCATCTGTATTATTATTTAAGACTATATTTAATAGTTAAGATTTGTTTAACTATACAATTTAATGTTATTATTTTTATATTTGAATTATTATTTTTCGTTCATTATCGATATTTTTCCGATTTGATATATCTATTTTCGTATTCCGACTATCTCAAGGCTGTATTCTAATTTCGATTTTTTTATTTCTGTTTTTGTTCGATTAATAAATATGAAAACAAAATAGGATGAATATTTTTCCGACCTCGTTCGTTTTCATCCCTCTCCACGCGACCCCACGGACCCCACATCCCGTCGCCGAGCTGAGCTGAGCTGCACAGGACTTGGCGACGAGGCTTTCATCTCGGCTGCGCAGTCTCCACATGACATGCCCGCCGCGGTCGTGGCGGCGTGGCCCCGGTCCGCTGGTCCGCTACTGCCGCTGCACTGCTGGTGCTGCGGCCTTTATTCTTTATTAATTTGATGAAACTTAAAATATATTATTTAAAACTATATATTATTTATTTATATATTATCGTCTGTTATTGCACGACGCATGGGAAATCGCGCGCTCCGCGAAGCTGTCCGTCTGATAATCCGCGGAGGATTATCAGCGACGGGTCTTTCCTGGGAGTGACTGCCGAGGTCCCTTGTGATAATAAAGCGCACACGGTTGCGCTGCAACCAAGCAAGCCGCCTTGCCTGGAAGCCAACGAGGCGAGCGCTGGCACGGCTGGCCAGAAACAGACGAATCGATCAGACGGTAACGCGAAACCTCGGCCGGTGCAGTCGTCGTCATCGGCTCATCGGTGTCATCGCGGCGCCAGGGTGCGGACAGTGCACGATACAACAAAATCATCAGTCACGTCTCAAAACCGTTGCCATCTTGCCCAGCGTCAGCGAGCTGGTAATTGAATTCGCGTTGGGGATAGAACTGGGATTTCCCATCGGACGGGGTTATTTTTTGCGTCACGATTCATCAGTGGTTACTACTACTTCAAAAGTTAATACAAGGAATTTTATAACGACCATGCATAACATTGACGCATATAAGTATAGTGATTACGATGCTAATCGATACATACCTTAACGGTACCAAAGCATCCAGCGTAACCCAGCAATTCAAGACCTCCCAACCAGGTCTGGAAAAAGATCCGCGGCGCACAGTAAAAAAAATGGAAACAAAAAAGAAAAGCGAAAGGAAAGGAGGGCCCAGCTCAGCAACCCAACACCTCAATCCCAACTGTCCCCACACGCCCCTCGCTCCGCCCCGCCAAAATCCCGCGGCCGAGTCAAAGAAGAAACCGCCAGGCTTCCAGAATCCCAGCGACGGCCATCCGCTGGAGTCACTCGCTAAACACGCCGCTAATCACATTTTCCCACCTCCTTCTCCTCCCTCAGAACATCCGCCTTCTGCCTTATCCAGCGGAGTCCTCCGTCCGTCCTTCCGATCTCTCGAATTCCCTACCACACAACCCTAGCGCGCCGGCGCCGCGATGGCCGATTCCGGCGACTCGTCCCCGCACTCCGCCGCGGCCACCGACGACACCCACCACGAGGGCTCGGAGGCCGCGGCGGCGGCCGCGACGACTGTGACGGCGCCGCCCGTGCACGCGCCGCCGCCGCACCCTCCGCCGAAGGTGCGTCTCATGGTCAGCTACGGCGGGCGCATCCAGCCGCGGCCGCACGACAACCAGCTCGCGTACGTCCACGGCGAGACGAAGATCCTGTCGCTCGAGAGGCCGCTCCGCTTCGCCGACTTCGCCGCCCGCCTGACCGCGCTCGTGGGGAACATCGGGGACTTCTGCGTCAAGTACCAGCTGCCGGGCGAGGACCTCGACGCGCTCATCTCCGTCACCAACGACGAGGATCTCGAGCACCTCGTCATCGAGTACGACCGCCTGCACCTGCTCCGCCCCGCGCCGAGCGTCGGTGGCGGCTCGTCCCGTGGATCCGCGCTCAGGCTGAGGGTATTCCTCTTCCCCGTTCAGTCCTCGCCTTCGCCGCCGCCGCCGCCGCAGCCGTCTGGACTCCTCGAGCCCAAGCCGGAGCGCCACTGGTTCGTCGAGGCGCTCAGCGCTGTGCCAGTGCCGCCTGCGCAGGGATCGCCGCCGCCGCAGCAGAAGCAGGAGTCGGTGTTCGCGCAGCAGTCATCACCGCCGCGGCAGAAGCAGGAGGCGCTGGCGGTGTCCGTGCAGCAGCAGTTGCCACCCGTGATGGTCCAGGCGCCCGCTCCTCAGCAGCCCGTGGTGCTGGCTCCCTTGAGCCCCGACTACCTCTTCGGCCTCGACAACGGCTTCGTGCCTCCCCCGGCGGTGAAGGTGAAGGACCCGGCGGGCGATCCTCCCACGGGGAGGGAGAACGTCCCCGTCGAGATACCTGCGAAAAATGGGGACCGCTCTCCCAACCCAGTTAGCGACCACGTTGCTGTCTCACCTGTCGTTTCACCTGCCGAGTTCCACCGCCAGATCCAGGAGCTCGAGAAGCTGCAGGTCGCCGACAACGCCTCCCACCAACCACAACCACCAGCGCCTGCTGCGGCCGCCGCACTCCCGAGGAACGGCAGCGATGACTCACTCACCCGCGGTTACTCTCCCGCCGCCACCCTGACCGCCAACGGCGAGTACTACATTCCAAAGTTCCCGGAGAAGCCGCCTGGTCCGCCGCCATCATCCACTCCTCCCGCGACGACTTACGTGCCGCTGCCAGGCAGGTACACTTCCGTGGCACCTGGCTCTGGCGCGGAGCATGCCCCCGTCTTCTTCATCCCGCATGGCTACTACGCCACCACCGCCTCCCCAGGTGCGAACTCCTACCCCGCCATCTACGCCGTCGCACCACCCAGTGCCAACGGCAACGCGAATGGCTCGGCCCCGTCGCACGGCAACGGCATGTCGAACGCGATGGCCTACGCCCCGGCCCCGGCTCATCAGGTGGCGTATGACAGCAACGGCCGCGCCATCTACTTCACCAGCGTGCTGCCCCAATATCCTTCTACTGTCAATGGCATGTCCACGGCGGATGCAGTGCTCGGAACAGAGCCCGCGAAGCCAGTGGCGGTGAAGCCGACCGTCTCCTGATCAGCTGCTCACCTCGCCTGTCGCCTATGGATCAAAGGAGTTTTCCAATTTTTCTTTCATCCGTCAATATGCGTTAATACTATGTCTGTTGGATTCGTTCATGTGTCTAGTATTATTCACCTATAAGTATTATTTTCCTCCTTTTTAATTGTCTAGAGTTTTGGCTTGGCGTTCATCAATCTGCAGCAACTGGAGTAGTTCTTGGTGTGCTTAGATGTACAGAGTCTATGGACATAATCAGATACTATTATTATATTAGCCTATGGAGAGTTTTTTAACAATCTTAAGATGTTGGCAGTAGTATTTGTTTATTCTTTCGATTACTGTATCGATAAATGTCAGCAGTTCAATGCGGTGCTAATCAGCCATGTGATCTCGGTGTCCTTGCTTCCTCTGTGGTAGTGTATCCTGCACTCCGTCCTGATGTCATTTTTAAATTTAATTTTTATCATTTTTTTTAAAAAAAAATTTGTTTAAATACTTAAATTTTTAAGTTATAATTTAAATTATGTTAATAATAAATTAAATTATATTAAAATTCATCAAAATATTTTAAATAAGATAAATAGTCAAAGTTAAATTTAAAAATGCCGTTATCAATTAAAAAAGGGAAGTAGTATTCGTGTTTCTTGTCAACTGCTCTCTCGAGTGTAGCTACAGTGACTTCATGTGCTCATCACGGGAGACCAGCTTGGTGCATTGATGGATGTATGACAGTACGAGCCGGGGTAGATGTTCGTCCAGCCAGGGTAGCGACGTGGTTGCGCGTGATGTTTGTTGAATGTCTTGGCCGTTGCCTAAACAAATTTTGTACTACTAGTATCATGGGCTCGCTGTTCATCAAATTGATGAACGAAATGGTGATGGTGCTGTACTGGATAACTGAGCTCTACTAGAATCCCCTCTTGCAGTGTGGAAAATCTTATCTACTCAATGGACACTCTGCAACTGGGATCATACTGTAGTAAACATCTTCTTCAGCACTGTGTTTGTTCCCCTTGCCCTGAAAGGTGGTAAAGTGCTTCATCCCGCGCGGTGTCACCTCACCTTCATGCTTTTACTGGGATAGGGCAGCTTGATTGCCTTCCATCGCGATGTGGATCTTTCATTCTTTCGATGCCCCTTTTGATCCAAAGAAGAGACTGTTTAGCCTCTGCTGCGACACAGCATGGTTGGCTTTTGACCAAAGCATTGTTTCGTGCCCTTTTGCTGCCGCTTTTAACCACCCGATGAAGCAGGCACCCCTCAACGTGCGATGCGCCGCAGTTCTGCTGGTCCTGTCAGTTGAAGTGGAAGACGAGCTCTGTTCGTCTTCAGCTGTCGTTTGATCCAGCCACCGGAGCTGTTTCCTCTTGGGGCAGAGCAGCATTCGGCATACTCCGTAGGCTGCACTGCACCCAGGTAGGCAGCCATGGCACATGGACGGACAGGGCATGGCGTCCCATGCCCTTCTTCACACCGATCGCCCGGGAGCCGACGCAGGTGGCTTGCTCCTTGGCTCGCTCTGAATGAATGCGCCCTCGTTTGGTTGCGCAGGTTACCGGGCGTTATTAATCCTGTTCGGCGATGGTTCTCATGTGCTTGATGTGAGATGGCAACCGACGTTGAGTCGCTGAGGATGTGGTGGCCGAGACGCATGGGCGTCATCAATAAGAGGAGGTCGTTGCTCTTTTGCGGTTGTGGTGGCTGTGCGTTACGTATCTGCTCCAGTCCAATTTTATCAGCGAGTGAGCTCAGTCGCTTCGTCTGGAAGTGACGATGATGTTGCGCTGCCTTGGACTCGAGTGCCTTGCTTTCCTGTGAATTTCTCCAAGGCTGTGTGCCTGATGCCTGATGGGAGGAGATGGATATCTACTCATTGTTCAGAGTAGGGTGTCCCCGTTTGTTCTGCATCTGAATTCTGAAGAAGAACAATGTGAAGTTGATCAGGGGGAGGAGTCAGGAGCCTGGCTGGGCGGCTCGGGGAAGAAAGAAAGAAAGAAAAGACCGGTTGCTTTCGAGCTGTTCTTCCGTGGTTCTCTCCGCATGATTGTTGTTCTGCGAGCTGTCACGAATCATGTTTCCTCGCCTGGGCATGCAGGGACGTCTGAAAGCGCAAGCATGTCTAGCCTGGACTTGGATGATTCGTTTCTTTTCAGCGCCTCGAGTGGGTTCGTCTTTCTTTCCTAGTACTACAGGGCTAATTAAATCAAAAGTTATCCGGCACCGACTCAAATACTTGATTGCGATTCGAATTCGCTGCTGTTAAGGTGCTATAAACCAACCCGATGGTGTATAAAAGTTGACATTATATTTAGCAGGCACCTCTTGACAATGATGGCCATCAGGGTACAGGGCGGGCCTAAAAGATACCGTCACCGAAGTGGGGTGTTGCTGTGATTACTACTGTATTTGGACTCTGAAATAGTATTCTTCGTCATGGATACATATTGGACCTTGGGTTGCGAAGCCCAAGTCAGGAGACACGATTCATTCCCTTTGGTGGGTCGAGTAACCGGGCTGCAAAGGGAACGGTGCGAGTCCATCTGAGGGAGGCGGCGTGCAGCTTTACCCGCTCCACAATCCAGCGCCGACACGGCGCCCACAAGAAACGGCGTGGGCCGGGTGAGCAGCCCACCGGAGCGGGGAAAGACGAGTTGCTCCTCGACGCGCCCACCGACGGCAGCAGCCAGGCGCCAGCCAAGGGAAACGAGGAGACGACGACAAATCGCGGTTCGCTTTCCAGTTTCCAGGACGCTGCGTGTGTTCTCAAACAAACCGCGGGAGGGGTAACCCCGGTACCGTGCTTGAGAACCAGAGGTTCCTCCATCGTCTAGATCATTCTACATGTTGATATTAATTAGTTTATTATAAAGATAATTAATTATAATTAGATGTCTGCTGTACTATATTTTAGTGCCTGTTCACAATTTTAAGTGTCTTTTACTACGTACCTTTATACTTTTGACTGCTAAGTAGATCTAAACAAATAGACCGTTATTATTATTAACTATATTCACCGTAACATTAATTTTTCAAAACAAAGAAACCATTCAGCCGTGATCAGGAGGTTTCAGCTGGTCAGCTCTCTTCCGTCTAACCCAGGACCGAGCCAACAAGTCAGGCTTGCCGCTTTCGGTCGGAACGGACCATCCTGCTGCAAGCTCACTGGTAGTTTACTCGCTTTCAACGGCACCAAACCCACCAGTATGCGGGAGCCGAGATTCTCCAGGTTTTGGACTCGGCGGCGACGTGCCAAACTTGCCTTCGTGATCCCCCTTCCCTCCCCTCTCCTCTCCTCTCCTCTCCTCTCTAGAGAATAAACGGAATCATCTTGCGCGTGGAGACCGAACCGCTGCCGCCCAAAGCCCCAAACCCATCGGCTGTGCGGCAGTAGCCCTGCCGCTGAAAGCGTCCGTCCCTAGCGTGCTCCGGAAACCAGTCCACCCAAAAATAGTCGGCGCTGCCGTGTTCCGGTTCCGCGCGAAGGAAGTCGCCCTCCCCAACTCAGCTTGCGCCTCCCCCAACCGTGACCTCGTCACCTCGCTGCTTTGTAGTCCCCGCCCTCCCTCTGGTATAAATACGGGCACCCCGCCGTTCAGAGCGACATCACCAGATCAAAGCAGCAACAAAGAAGCTCCGTCCAAGAGCAGAACCAACAACTAGCAGAGCCACACTTCACTTTCTTCCTCTCATTCCTTCGCGTTCAACTCATTAGCGTCGACAAACACAGAGCCGGCCATGTCGACCGTTTCCAAGGCTGCCAACAATGGCGAGCAGGAGCAGCCGCAGCTGGTGTGCGTCACCGGAGCAGGCGGCTTCATCGGGTCGTGGGTGGTGCACGAGCTCCTCCGCCGCGGATACCGTGTCAGGGGAACAGCAAGGGACCCTGGTAAGCGATCGATCGATGATGCTCGCGGTTCATGCTTTCATTATTACTAGCGATCGAAATTGCATGTTCTCGTCCACTTGCATCCTGATCAATTGCGTGCTCCGCAGCCGACAGCAAGAACGCGCACTTGCTTGCGCTGGAAGGCGCCGAGCAGCGCCTGTCCCTGTGCCGCGCCGACGTCCTGGACTACGACAGCCTCCGCGCCGCCTTCCGCGGCTGCCACGGCGTCTTCCACGTCGCCTCGCCGGTGTCCAACGACCCTGTAAGAACGCGGTTCTTCTTCTTCGTCGTCACAACAAACTCTTCTCACTGATACTGATCGTCTGCTCCCCAATGATCAACTAACACTAACTCGACTGACGACGCATTAACTGTTAATCGCAGGAGCTGGTGCCGGTGGCCGTGGAGGGCACGCGGAACGTGATGAACGCGGCGGCGGACGAGGGCGCGCGGCGGGTGGTCTTCACGTCCTCCTACGGCGCGGTGCACATGGACCCGAACCGCAGCCCGGACGCCGTCCTCGACGAGACCTGCTGGAGCGACTACGCCTTCTGCGAGAAGACGGACAACCTCTACTGCTGCGCCAAGATGATGGCGGAGATCACGGCGACCGAGGAGGCGGCCAGGCGCGGGCTGCAGCTGGCCGTCGTCGTGCCCTGCATGACCATGGGACCCATGCTGCAGCAGACGCTCAACTTCAGCAGCAACCACGTCGCGCGCTACCTCATGGGCACCAAGAAGTCGTACCCCAACGCCGTCGCCGCGTACGTCGACGTCCGCGACGTCGCGCGCGCGCACGTGCTGGTGTACGAGCGCCCCGCCGCGCGCGGACGGTACCTCTGCATCGGCACCGTGCTGCACCGCGCGCAGTTCATCGGACTGCTCAAGGAGATCTTCCCGCAGTACCCCGTCACGGCCAAGTGAGTTCTTTTTGCTTGCTGAATCTCTGCTTTGTTTGCTATACTAGTAAGGAAGAAGAAGAAAGAGGTTGGTTGCTAACTGGATCGCGAATGGAAATCTTGTCAGGTGTGAAGACGACGGAATGCCCATGGCGAAGCCGTACAAGTTCTCCAGCCAGAGGCTCAAGGACCTGGGCCTGGAATTCACTCCACTGAAGAAGAGTTTGTATGAAGCGGTGATATGCATGCAGCAGAAAGGGCACCTGCCTGTCATAGCTCAACAGCAGCGTGCATACTTGTAATAACAAATCAGAATCCTCGGACAAAATCTGACACGACAAGAAAAAAGAAAAGAGATGGGATATATATCTGAAATTTCAATTTGTAATAGTTTTTTTTTTCCCATTTAAACAAATGTATGAAGCATTCTATGTAACAATCCCTTGTGATCAATAAAAATAAAATGTTTCATTTAAATAGAAAAAGAACAGTCGTGACATATGTTCCTATAGTTTTCGTAGCACAAATTATAGTCGTAGTTTTCACAAAAGAGGAGGAAATTTCTGTCAAAAAAAAAGGAGGAAATTTCCTTTTGTTCAGGCCTACCTGCGGAGGGAGAAAAACCGCAGCACGTCGTAGGCCAACTGAAAGAGCCTTCAACCAGAAAGCCCACTACACAGAAGCCCACCGACGCGAAGCCCACCCGCAGTGCCGGAGCTTGACCCGCCAAGCCACGGCGATGACGACGGCGTGAGACAAGACCTAAACCTCCGAGCACCTCTCCGCCGCCGCCGCCGCAGCCATGTCGCAGAAGAAGTCTCGCGGCGGAGGCGCCGCCGCCGCCACCGGTGACGACTCCGAGGACCTCACGCGCCCGCCCCCTCTCCAGGCCATCCTCCTCGCCGACAGCTTCACCCTCAAGTTCAGGCCCATCACCCTCGAGCGCCCCAAGGTACCCGCCCCGAGAACCCTACCGCGTCAACTGCACCTCGAAGCCCCAGCTCATGCGCTCACGGGACGCTGCTGAATTCTTCTGCATCGCAGGTATTGCTCCCGCTGGTGAACATGCCGATGATCGAGTACACGCTGACGTGGCTGGAGACGGCGGGGGTGGAGGAGGTTTTCGTCTTCTGCTGCTCTCACGCGCACCAAGTCAAGGAGTTCCTGGAGAAGGCGGGATGGACCGGGAAGGCAGCGACCGGGAGCATGGCCGTGTCGGCAGTCGAGTCGCACGACGCTATCAGTGCAGGCGATGCCCTCCGCGTCATGTACGACCGCGCTGTGGTGAGTTTTGATCCAGACCATTTAGGCTAGTTACACACTGTAACTAGTACATTTCAACTTGGGAAGCCAAAAAGTATAAGCTGCGTGGTCAGATTTCACGTATGGCTACGTTGTTTTTATTGTTGAAGCATATAGCTCCAGCTGAATTATTTGCAGGACACAGCATTACAACATGATTGCCACTCATTTATCTCCACTGATGACTCCAGTTTTTTCATGCAATTGATCCTTCCATTTTAGATACACGGGGATTTTGTTCTTGTCAGTGGTGATACAATCAGCAATATGAGCTTGAAGGAAGCTCTCCAGGAGCACAAGGACAGAAGGAAAAAAGACCCTCTTGCTGTTATGACTATGATGATAAAGCATTCAAAACCAGATATCCTGACAAACCAGACACGCCTGGGTAATGATGAAATCATCATGGCAATAAACCCTGAGACAAAGGAGCTTCATTATTACGAGGATAAAGTAGACAATTCACGCTCCTGTGTGACAATCGATAAGGATATACTTGCAAGCAATCCTTCTCTTGTGCTGCATAATGACATGGAGGTTATCTTTTAAACTCAGTGTTTTGACAGTCATCTTTTCCTAAGTTATGTTTCTGCTAATAATGTGCTGGGTTATGCATAGTATTCTTGAGAACTCATCCCCCCCCCCCCGGTGTGATTTTCCCCTTCATTTGTGGCAGGACTGCTACATTGACATCTGCTCTTCAGAAGTCCTGAGTCTTTTTACTGATAACTTTGACTATCAGCACCTTCGGCGCCATTTTGTGAAGGGATTACTAGTTGACGACGTGAGTCGATTCAATAATTTTTTTACCACAGTCAACAACAACAACAAAAAAAAAAAACCCTTCAGATTCACTACTTTTAACCGCAGCAAGAAAATAAAACATATTGTTTGCTTCTTTTTGTTTCTTTTGTAACAATTGAATTGCCTACGGACCCTTTCAGATCATGGGCTACAAAATTTATACTCATGAAATACACTCAAGCTATGCTGCAAGGGTTGATAATTTCAGAAGCTACGATACAGTTAGCAAAGACATAATTCAAAGGTGGACATACCCCATGGTGCCAGATGTGCTATCCTTTGGTAACTGCTTAGACATTAAACTTCATCGTCAGGGAATTTACAAAGCTTCAGGTATGTGCAATTTGGTTGTGGATTTGATTGGTTTATTTCTAGAGTCCATACCTTTGCCCTTGATGGCGTGGTTCACCAGCTTGGATGTTTAGTTCTAACTGAGTACACTCACTTTGCGTCAGTATATTGATTGCATGATTATTTAATATATTTTTAGTAATATAAATTTTTAGTTGACATATGGCCTTAGGAAATTTCTGATGGCTCAAGATATTGCACTAAATTGTGCATCAAAGGGACCAAATTTTATTTGTATTATCTACATGGGATTTTAAGAAATTTTTTTCTGGATATGGATGTTCTTTATCCAGATGTCCCGTGAGTGCACTCAGCCAGTGTTGTTTAGTTTAAATGCTATTCATATTACTACTCTTTGAATGACTGATTGTTGCAATGACAATCACAACGTTAGATATGATGTCTAATGTTTAAGTGGTGCTATATACTGACTAGACCTAGCATTAAAAGGATTTCTCTGTCAAACTATACTTGTGTTGGCTATCTTTCTCCTAATCCTTTTGGCATTGTGGATATTCCTTTATTCTTCAATTAATGAAATACAGTATCCCCTGACATTAATTGTGCATGTTCTTTTTCTATACAGACGTGATATTGTCACATTCTGCACAGATTGGTGCAAATTCTGTTGTTGGCAATGACACAAACATTGGAGACCAGTGCAAGATATTAAATTCAGTTATTGGAGAAGGCTGCAAGATTGGGAAAAATGTTGTGATTAATGGCTCATTTATATGGGACAATGTGATGATTGAAGATGGTTGCAAAATTAACCACTCATTAATATGTGATGGTGTTCATCTAAGAGCAGGTGCAATTGTTGAGCCTGGTAGCATACTTTCATTTAAGGTATGTTGATACAATATTCATGTTGCTAAGTCATACTCTTCTCCGTCAGTCCATTTACTATGCAACAAACTAGACATGAAAACCATAGAGGAGTGCCAGAGGTGTATAATGTTAAGAAGTAACAGAGTGCTTACTTTCATGTTATTTCAGGTTGAAGTTGGAAAGAATGTTAATATCCCTGCCCACTCAAAAGTGTCATTACTTCCTCAGCCTTCAAATGAAGATAGCGACGAGGAACTTGAGTACGCTGACACCAGCTCTGGAGTTACTGATAGTCCATGTGAGTCTGCTGGCCCATGAAGTTTATTTGTTTTGTGATATAATGATTCAGACTTATATCCGACATGTGATACCTAGCAAACTGATATTTATTGTTACAGCATTTTCTAGTACAAGGACTAACAGCGACCAAATTACTGCTCCTTTCGAAGAAGAGGACTCTGGGACTTTTGATGAGGTATTCCTCAATCCTTAGCCGGTTAAGTGTACATCTTGGAATTTTGGTTCTGATTGTAGGGAACTATCTCGTGTCATGTACTAGACTGGAAAATGTGATGTTGTTGGTTACATATGGACAAATGGTGATTCTGGAGGTCTGGAAGAGTGGAGACAATCTATTGCTCCAATTCCTAAAGAGAAACTTGAAGAGATGCGCCATGCTAGTTCTGGTGGGGATGATGAAGATTCAGAAGGTGAATTGAATAATCCAACTGTACCAGATAGTGACAATGGATCTGTGGGCACTGTTGATGATGAGGATCCTTTTGCTAAGTTTGAGAAAGAGGTTAGTATATATTTTTTTCCTTCTGAAAAGAGTAAATTTCAAAAACCTACAACTACATTGATGCACGTCGCCAGGAAATTGGCTTCTTGCGCCTGTTGTTATAAGCTACAGATATTTTGACACGAAACTACTACTTTTCAAGACATTTATTGTTGAAACTGTGAGCCAACCTGTTACATGCCACAAAAGGTTTGACTGGTGGACCCTTTGTGAAAGTTACAGTTCTTTGCTACGAAATGTGAAAAATGGCCATAGATTGTTGTGATGAACATCAAAAAAATTATGTGGCATATGTCAAACTATCTGTACATTTTTTTTCAAGCGTGCACTCCTGAAAAATATACTTCATTTTTTGTTACCAGTTTTATTGATTAATTTTATCCCGTTTAGGTCGAGGAGACTTTCCAACGGGCACTGAATGGTGTTTCTCAAGATAATTTGATACTAGAAATTAATGGGCTCCGGTAAGATTTTTCTGTCCTATCTGACACAAGTGGTTACTGAATCAGTAAGGATCTGTTTGGACAGTCAAAATGCTTAACTTGAGGGCTTGGTTCGTATTGTACTAATCCGAAATGTTCCTAAACAATTCTTCCGTTCGAGGTCCTAATGTAGAAATTCACGACCTATGACGTAAAAGATCCCTGTATTATGCTTTTTACAGCCATCTGGATGGCTGGCAATCATCTGGAAAAGGGACATCACACACGGAAAGTAATTTAGTTTGACAAAAAAAGTATTATTTGCATTTTCAGGTTAAAAATTCATATAAGTTTGTCAATTTTATTTAGCCCACTTGTAAGCTTGCACATGTTGATTAGGAAAGATTTAAGTTCCATATTACCTTTGTTAATTGTTATGGCTATACTATTGTATAGTTCTCTTTGCTTTCGGTTCAGATGATAGGGAATATTCATTCTGTATTTATATCTCTTCCATGTTTAGTGAACTAAAAATAATGGTTGATTGTGCGCTGATATCATGTTTCTCATGCAGTTTGTCCTATAGCCTTCAACACGCGGATTGTGCTGGAGCTGTGTTTTATTCTGTAATGAAGAGTGCAATAGTGGCTGCACAATCTACTAAAGGTAAGGTTTTTACATGGATGCTATGTTGCATTGATGAATGTAAAGGTTTGGGATTCTTGTGATTGAGATCTGGCTACAGAACATTAAAGAATGGGTCTAGTTTATCATGAGGTTTCTTTAAAAAAAGTTTATCATGAGGTTCTCCAAATGGTCTTAGGAAAGCGTCCGTGCCATTGTCTTTGGTAATTACCTAGCAAAGTTTAATTTATTTTTTGTCACACCCGGTTTTATGGTTAAAACCGAATGACCCTTTATGTATGCCCAGGAATAAGTTTCATACATAAAGTGACTTTATTAATGGTAATTAAAACAATATCTCGAATAACTAAACTATTTAAAAAATAGACTAAGAGTCTTATTAAATTACAAACCAAACAGCGAAAACGAAACGAAAGCTTCTTGGGCTCCATAGGCAGTTGACCGGATAGCTCGCCTAGACATCGGCTCTAGGGTCTTCAATGTTCTCCTAAGGTTCTTTCTCTATTGAGCAGCAATTATAAAGGCAAGGTTGAGTACAGGATGTACTCAGCAAGTGTGAAAAGTATATTACATGTGACAATTATCAAGGAACAAGCAATATAGGTTTTAATTGCATAAAAGCACACATTAGAGACACACATTTCTTATTAAGCACCTATTTACTAAATAAAAGATATCGCACTTATAAACAGTAGTATAAGTAACAGAACTAAATCACAGTCTCTCACTGTGACTTACCAATTCAAACCAATACCAGTACTAATTCTCGCTAATCATGTGAGGGTCCATGTAATGCTCGTGACCGTGAGCACGGCTGTCATGACAGTTTTACACTCTGCAGAGGTTGTACAAATTTCTCCACGAGTAGTGATTTCATCCGCTGTTGCCAGGTGACTAAAAGAATCTCTATTATGCCTGTGCCGTCGCGCTCGCACACTTACTTTGGTGTGAGGGTCAAGAGATCACTACAAGGTTTTTCCATGACTTCCGCTAGTTTGTACGTGCCCACTGAGGTTTCATCTATCGGGCACTAACCGGAACCCGAGAGGCCCCTTTTTGTGCCGAATGGTTTCTAAGAGTAACTCTCCCTTTCCCACACATCTCTCTCTAGCCAGATCCAGACGTAACCCGCTTTCTCCGCTCCATCGTTTGCCATGCACAGAACTGGTTTTTATCACTTACTACGCCAAGCCGCGCCTATTTTTGGCATCGTGGCTGTACGGAAACACATGGGTGGTCGCTCCACGAACTGGTTCTTAAATTTGAAAAGATAACTTACTAAGGAACCGTGCCAGTAACCCTGCACACAGTCCTACACCAACCATATCGCCCAAATCATCACTATCCAAGTTGCTATTAGTTTCCCATTAATCCTCGTGAAGTATATATAATGATCCATTTAAATATACCCAACCCGATAGTAGCAATCTAAGCATGTGATCTACCCAACAGTAAGTAAACTAAGGCGACAATGCATAATGTGAAAAACTAGTATTTTCTACTAATAGGTACGCAGTCAATTGACATAAGCATGCAATTTACAAGATAGATATTTTGAAATTTAGGCACAAGATGGTCAAAGACACTTGCCGTGCTGCTCTTGGGAGTAAAAGTCGACGGTCTCGAACTCTTGCTGCTGAAAGTCTTCGACGAACTGCAGCTTCGGGACGAAGTCGTCTAACGCACGAGAACACAAACAATCAATCAGTTGCAACAAAACAGAACAAGATCAGTATGATGTCATGAATGCATAGATTATTTTGGTACGATCATTTTGATATATTATTTTCTTAAATCGGAGTTACGAATCAAAAGTTATGGCATTTATAAGGTTCAGAGACTAATCTTCAATTAATAGTTAATTTCTGAGGGCTTATTTGTAATTTACAAAATTATTGAAGGACTAAAATGTAATTTCAGGAAAGTTCAGGGCTAAAGTGTAAATTTGTCACTCGGCAGGGACTAATTTATAATTAAAAATGTGTAGGGCTTTTCTGTAAAATGATCATAATTAATTATTAATTAACCATTATTAATTAATTATTACTAAATAAATTATTAGATAATTATTATAATTATTTTCTAGATTGATAGTATTATTAATTATATAATTATTGGTTAATTTGCAATTAATTAATCTAATATCTAATTGATTTTAATTAATCGGGTATGCTGAGATCATGCTGATGCAATAAAGATTTGGTTTATTTTTAATCCGAAAACTTGGTTTAATCTGGGCCCTCGATTTCAAATTGAATGGATCGGATAATTTAGGTGACGTGGCTTAATGTGAGGCGTCGGATTTGGATCGGATGGATGAAATAATTTGGTGATGGGGCACATTGTGGCCGGTCGGATCTCGGCGTGGAGCGGCTCAAAATGACGAGGGGGACGAGGGGCTCACCTTGGTGGGGTCGGGGGAGGTCGGGGGTGGCCGCACGGTGGTTTTCGTCGGCGAGGTGGCGGCTCGGAACTTCGGTGGTGTCGTGGGGCTTCTTCGGGCGGCGGCGCTCGATGTGAACTGGTCGGGCGGGGGCGGCGCAGCGTGGAGAAGGT
>BCLH01000313.1:0-54675 GCA_001602315.1 Zoysia pacifica | reverse complement strand
GGAGGAGGGGGAAAACGCCGACAGGCGGCCCCGCTCGATAGGGAGAGGAGAGTGAGGAGTGGGCTGCTGGGTTGGGCCGCGCGAGAGGGAGGAGAGAGGGAGGCTGGGCCGGCGGGGAAGGAAAAGGGCGAGAGGGAAAGAGGCCCAGTGAGGAGAGGTTTTGGGATTTCTTTCATTTCTTTTCTTTATTCCTTTTTAATCCTTTTCTTTAATTCTAAAATTCTTGATCAATTATTCCAAGGCAAGTTAATTTAAATGCTATGCAATGAGATGAAATGCAATTCTAGCATTTTTATTTGGAAAATAATTTTTTTTCATTCTAATCTAGACTAGGAAATGCATTTAAATTTCGAAATTTTAGTATTGAAAAAATGTTGAATTTTTGGGTTGTCACATTTTTGTTCTTTATTAAACTCTATTTGTGGCGCTGTTGTGCTGGCTGTGCTGCCATGCAAAGAGTAACTACACTAAAGCAGCACAAGTAGGCATGTCAACTTCTTAACTAGTGAAAATGTTAACTCAGTACTTCTGTCTATTATGTATAATCCATGCTAATCTGGTTGGGTCCTATGGCACCTTCACTATTTCAAGTGATCTTAGAAAACCAGGTTCTGTACTTATTCAGAGCTAGTTTTTTATTTTACCAAACTAGGCTTTTGGTAGTTCAGAAGGGGAGCCTTGGCACAGTGGTAAAGCTGTTGCCTTGTTACCATGAGGTGGTTCGAGTCCTGAAAATAGCCTCTTGGAAAAATGTAGAGAAAGGCTGGTAGGATCGTTGATCCTACGGCGGCTGTGTAGATTGTAGAGATGAGAGAGAGTTGGCGCCGTGGTGCTCACGGCGCCCAAAGGGGCAAAAGGCGTAAGTGGAAGCCTCAGAACATATTTCTTTTATTCTATTGCTTGATTTCTTCAATCTCTGATTACACTTATTTATAGCCTCTACAGCTAACTATAGATCTTATATTAAAGGATCCCCTCAACTTTTTAACTAGAGATCCTATCTTAAAGGGTCCTCTCAAACTACCAAACTCTAGATTCTATTCTTATGGTGACCTAACAAACTATGGCAGCTAGAGGCTGCTTATCTCTTAATAGCCTGGCGCACATAACAAAGGCAGTGTACAAAAGACCTAAAGTAGTCCCACCCTTCCCCACACCTTGCGCAAGCGAGAGCTAGGTGCACCAGGCTACCTTTCTTTTTAATGCTTTTGATAGTTCTGCTGTGCTATTATTCTTGTCCAATGTATGCTGTAAGTTTGTCTTGAGTCTAATCTCAACTAGTCTTGAGTCTAACCTTAACTAATAGGGAACTTTTTCGTTTGAAAAATCAATATTTTTTTGTACTTTCAGCAAGCTTAAGCCATTTTATTAATAATCAGTATATCTTTTGTAACCTGATATTGTTATTTCTTTTAGCTATATATTTGTTTATTTGGTCCATGTCTAGCCATCACAAAACATGAAGATTAGTGCATATTACTGCTGCAGCAATCTAGTAAGTGATAGCAGATGGCTCATAATAACAACTACAAAGCCTTTTAGTCCCAGGCAAGCTGGAGTAGTCTAAAGATTGCTCATGACTCTTTTTTTTGGGTTTGAACATTAGATTTTCTGCCATTCTTGATGTGTATTTTTTTCAGGTATAAAGTACTAGAAGTACTGTTTAGTGGAATTTTGCCTCTTCCACATTTCTTGTGTGATACTGATAATTGAAAGACTTATGATGGTTAATGAAAGACTGATTTTTATGCAGACACTCTTCTGAAGACAACAGCAGAAGCGCTTGGCAAGTGGAAGGATCTTTTGCGTAACTACGCAAAGACAGTTGATGAGGAGGTGTGGTTCAGTAATGCTACTGACTAAATACCTTGAACCATCAATCAGTGAATAATCAATCATTTGCCATTGTTCTGACAGTATATATTGATATGCATAATGTACATTGTTTAGTGGCTGTGGTTTCTTTCCTTTGAATTTGCCATCTAGTTCAACTTGTGCTATTTGGTCCCTTTATCTTATGCTTAATTAATAGCACATTTTGTTGGTTGTTGTATAGATGGAGATACTATTGAAGTTTGAAGAAATGTGTCAAGAGACCACAAAAGAATTTTCTCCTCTGTTTTCAAAGGTAACACTTTAAATTCAATATAGGTTGCGTTCTTGCATTTTCTTGTCCTTATATCTCAAATAGTCATCATTCAGCTTGCAAAATTGGGCTAGTACAACGCACCTACAGAATTATTTTTGTGGACTTTTTAATGTTTTGATTGACAATCTGGTGTGGAACACAGGTATTGCCTTTCCTCTATGATAAGGAGATAGTAAGTGAAGATGCTATTCTGAGATGGGCAGAAGAGAAGGAGCATGCTGACGAGTCAGATAAAGTATTTGTTAAACAATCAGAGGCTTTTATTCAGGTATATTTGCTGTACAATAGCTGGTTTCTGGTTCGTATTTTTGCACATAGTTACAGAAACAGTAGAACTTGACGTGCTCACTGCGAGTCTTTGTTAATCTGTTGCTTGCCTCTTATACCATACCATCCATCATATAAAAGTAGTTAACACTGTTTCTTGAAATGTTACGCCTGACCATTCACTGCTATTTTAGCTCACTAGTGTTTATCCTTGTGGTATGCGCTATACTTGAGATAGATGTTACCAAAATCCAATGTGATGAAGTACATGTCACAACTTTCTTACCACCAATCATGATCTGACTAATGCCAACATTCTCAATTTGTTACACTACTCAGTGGCTCAAGGAAGCTGAAGAGGAAGATGAAGAAGAGGAATGACCCAGGCGATAGTACATATATATATATATTTTTTTTGGCATGCGTGGTGAATGGACAATTGGAGTTGAGTGGTCTCCCGCCGAGTTTTCAACCGGCAAGTTTTGAAACATGTAACTGTTTGTACAATACAATGAAATTTTGTTTCTAACCAGTTGTAAAAAGGACAATTTGCCCACGAGCACAGTGGGTTAAAAAGAATTCAGAGTGCAGAAGTCCTGCAATTGTTTCTTCGATGCTTCGGCGAAGGTTTTGACACATTTCTTTAACTGCTCATCTGTTTCTTTGCAGGCAGCACTTGCACAAATCTTTAACAAAAGCTTGGTTAGACATGGCGCCTTTTGCCCTCATCTTTGTGCCCAGAAATGTAGTGGGGAAGAAAGCAACGGAGGCTTCTTGCTCAAAAGTCTTCAATGGATCATGTGGGTTGCGTAGATCCGGCACTAATCTTACCTCTAAAGGGCACAGTTTGTATAAAGTTCGTTCCTTTTAAATTTTTTCCCCGTAGATCCCTGATAGCCTTCTCTGCTTTGTGAAACAACTGAACATGAGGCAGCCAATAGAAAGAGTGGAAAAAAAAAAAAATCTAAAACAACAATGGGGCCAAAAGAGGAAAAGCCACTTGGAGGAATGTTGCACTGCTGCCCTAAGCAATCGCGCCGTGCATTTACCCATCGTCTTCGGCATGTGTTGTTTTAATCTATCCCGTTCTTCCACACGGTTACCTTTTCTCAGTATATGCTGTGAGCCTGTGATCGGTTGGTCATGCTGGATACACATTTTTTAAACATTCCAGATGAATTGGCTTTGACCGTAGTTCGAATGTTCCTTCTGCTCTTGTTACGTTTTATCGCCTGACCTAATATTATTTGACCTTATTTTCTCATCCGATGTTGAGAAGATTAAAAAAAGAAAGAAGGAAGAAAAAAGAGTGCAAGGAACAAAAAATATTACTACCAAATCGCACTGGGTATATATGCTACGATTAACCTGGCTTCGACTTGGGGGCACAAACAGATATTCTTTGCGGATAAGATGAATCAGCTTCCGTAATTTCTGACGGGATACCTCGCTGGTCCAAATCGGCTTTCGAAAGTTTTCCAGTGCTAGTTTTATTTCATTGCTAGTTATGGTTCATCTTACTTAAGATCAGACAGCAATGTAGGAGTTTTTTTACTACTCGTAACATTTTGCATATAGTTTATTTACTGAAATTTTGCATAGGCAGAATCGCTGATCTTGAAACTAGGGGGTGTAAAATAATCCCACTTAGGCTAGTCTCAAAACCTCTTTAGTTAAAAATAAGAACTAAGTTTTAAAATTTTCTCTCACTTTTGAAATACTAGCTCATTTTATTGAACTAAAGAGATTTAAAGTTAACCTTAGATGTATCTATTTAAACCTCTACTTAAAATATCCAACCGTCTGATCACCTATTGTGACCAAATTGACTGATATAATACCATCGAATAGGAGTATGCTATATTTTGCGCAAAGGATAGTAAGCTAATTATAATCAGTGACGTTAATGCTGGTATTATAGCGTACTCTTTTTGATTTTTAAAATATTGACAATGTTAATTTTTAATGTAATTAAAACCATCTATTTTATTAAAATGTGTAAAATATTTCAAATATCTAATGATAAAAGTAAACTATAATAAAATGTATGACATTTAATTATGTACGTGTCACCAGCCGGTCGACCAAAAAATCCCTGAACACGCCGTGGGGCAGACGAGATCTCGGGGCTGGAAAATGCGCGCACACAAGCTGAAAAAGAATGTCGCATTTCCGTTTTAACAAACCAGGATCCGAGTCAGCACAGGCGACTCAGCACGAAGGAACGAACGCCCCCATCTCGTATCCGCTGTCGCTGCCGAGCCTTAGCGCTTAAGCTTCTCGTCTCCTTCGTTTGCCCCTACGCCTTTTCACACTTCCCCGACATAATCGCCGCCGCCGGCCCTTATATATAAGAAGCCGCGCCGTTGGTCTCCGTCGTCGTCGCTACCGACGTGATCACCAACCAACCAGGGTTTCAGTCACCTACGTACGTACTATATTCACCAAGGCGTGTTGCATGGACGGCGGCGCGGGCGCGGGGATCTACCGGCTGCCGGAGGAGCGCGGGGCGTACGCCATCTCGCTGACCACGCCCGGCGACGCGTGCCACTCGTCCGCGGTGTCGCCGGCGTTCAAGGCGGCCGCGGACTCCGACGCTGTATGGGCGCGGTTCCTGCCGCTCGACTGCGCCGCCGTCCTGGCGCGCGCCGACGAGCCGGTAGTCGTCCTCGACTGCGAGTACTCCAAGAAGGAGCTCTTCCAGCGGCTCTGCGACAGCCCCGTCCTCCTCGACGGCGCCACCATGGTAAGTAAATCTTTGCGACGCGACTCTCTGCTCGGATTCCAGCTGCCTTTTAGTGCTTTAAATTTGACCTTTAGTAGTACACCATTGCTGAAAATTATCTTCTGTACATGTGCTGCAGAGCTTCGGGTTGGATAGACGGAGCGGTGCGAAATGCTTCATGCTGTCCGCGAGAGCGCTGAGCATCGTCTGGGGAGATGATCCCACGTGCTGGATATGGACTCCGAGCGTTCCAGGATCAAGGTATGCTGCATTGCTAGCCGATTGCCCTGGTGCATTACCAACCCTATGATCTGATATCATCTATCGTTCGGTAACCCACCACAATGCAAGGCACGAAGAAGCTGTAATAATTTAGCATGATAAGTATTCAAATATAATATGTCATCAGGACATGTTACGTGTACGTAGTTAATTAGACGTTCTTAACTGGTACTAACTAAGTCCCGTTTGCTTACAATCGACACACGTCCGCATAACACGTGGCCATGCATGCACGTCCGCAAAAGTCCATGTCAAAGCATCCTGTAGACACGTTCGACTGACAGAGACCCGACAAAGACAAGGGATTTATATTGCGTAGTACTTCTCGTGTAATTAGCATGACAATAATGGAGTATCTGATTGATAAGCTGATGAGCTGGACTTAAAACTTTTTTTATTTCAATGTCCATTTGATCAGGTTTCCGGAGGTCGCCGAGCTCGTGGACGTGTGCTGGCTGGAGATCAGCGGGAAGCTCCAGCTCTCGCTGCTCACTCCGTCGACAACTTACGCCGCCTACCTCGTCTACGCCCTGGTCGAAGACTCGTACGGCCTCGAGTGCAACGTCGGCATGCTTCCTCCAAAGGCGACGCTCACCATCTCCAGTGTCTCCGGCGGGAGCGAGACGACGACGTCGACGGAGCACGCCGTCTGCCTGCAGCACATGCACGGCGAGGAAGAGGAGACGGCGCCCATGCACCGGCGGAAGCAGCAGTACGTGCGCCTCCGCAAGGGGTACGGCGGCGGCGGCGGCCGGAAGATGGTGCTGACGAGGGAGGCGGCCAGCCCCGACGCCAGGTGCCCCCGGCGCAGGGCCGACGGGTGGGCGGAGGTCGAGTTGGGCATGTTTTCCGTGGGTGCGGCCGGGGAGGACGAGGACGGGGTGGTGGAGGTGAGTTTGAAGGAGATTGATAGCCAGCGGTGGAAGAAAGGGCTCGTCGTGCAGGGCGTTGAGATAAGGCCCAAGCACACGATCGGCACGAGCTAGCTAGCTTAGTAGCTAGGTTGGTTAATTGTTTTCTGTCAACAACTACCGGCCGATTCAATTGATTGGTTAATCTAGAGAAACTGCTACGATATGAACATGCATGTAGCTCGTATCATGAAGCTGCCGGTTCACTCATTTGCTGGACAAGAACAACTTTAAAACCAGCGTCGATCGGATTAGCTAACGCACTTTGTACGTAGTGCAGTTATGCTTTTTGAGGAGCGGCACGATCGACAAGCTGCAAAGTAGCGCCAACAGACCAGCGCCTTTTTACAGTAGGAGTACATATGACCCCCGTATTCCGCCGTTCCCCTGTGGCCTGTGTCCTGTGTGGACGCTGGTCGGAAACATTTGCCAACTTTGTGGCGACGAGGAGTACTATGAGGACGCTGCTGCTGAGGATCGACCGCGCGTTGTCCGTGTCCGGAGTCCGGTAAATAAAAAGGGATTGAGTTTTCAATTATTTTTATTACGGCTGTGTAATTAAGCCTTGGTAAACTAGGAAAAACCGATCATTAAATTACTATATCATTTCATTTCATTGAATTCCATTCCTATTTTATTTTTTAAATTTTAACTTAGTAAATTGAGTTTTTTTCACGGAAACAAAAAAAGCTATCCGCAAGCAGTTTTTGTGGCTCGATTTGAAATCCCTCAAAATGCACTCCTGCAATGATAAAGATTGACCAAACACAAAAGTAAACTTGTTTTGAGCTGAGAATGTAATAAATCCGTATTTCATAAAAATAGAAACATGGTCAGTTGCATTCAGATCTGCAAACATATCGTGGCTTATTTTTGAGGCCGTACTTTATCTATGATAAATTTTATTATACTCAATCTAACTATTCATCACAGAATCACTACTGGTAACTTAATAATAACTGCATGAATTTTTATTAACACAAGTTCAAGTATAAAATGATCTTAAATTAGTGTGAGTTCTGTAATAAGTAATTAGAATTAAGTATTATAAACGAGGATACGAACCCTTTGTTTTTATGGTTGGCCTTGCCATGGCCACAGCTGCATAAGAAAGTCAAACGGCCAGTGTCTCCAACGCTGGAGCAACGCGTGTGCAATAGAAAATCCCGTGCGGCCGACGTGTGGGTGGCCGAGTCGGTGTCGAGCTGTCCACGCTCCCACGGCTGGGCAACACACTCCGCGCAGGCCGACTCCACGACGTCCACGTTCCTTCCGCGACGCATCTGCTTGCTAAATTTCTGATAACTACGATTAGTTTATCAAAATTATCAAAAACTACATATTTAACATATAATTTTACAAAACTACAAATTTAATATATTTATATATCACAAAACTACATATTTAATGAAGTATAATACAAAACTACAGATTTAAATAAGTGTAACACAAAATTATAAATTTTATAAATAATGTATCACAAAACTACAGATTTTATGACTCTTTAAATCTATAGTTTTATGATACATCACTCACAAAATATGTAGTTTTATGTTACAATTTTTTAAATATATATATATATATATATATATATATATATATATTCTTAAACTTTATAGTTTTGTCATAGTTACGACAAAACTACATTTTTTTTAATTTCCTAGAATGCCCTCTCACATTCCTGCAAGCGATCGCGAGCGTCGCTATCCCAATGCTTAGCGCCGAAGACTTCCCATTCCACCCTTAAAACACCCGCCTCTCCTTCACTGACAATTATCTGCGCCCGCACTAGACCAATCGCACACTCGGATCGAACGGAAAGCAGGGCGGAGGAACCGATCCGATCGAGAGCTTCAGCGGAAGGAACCGATGGAGGCGGCCACCACCTGCGAGATCGCGCGGCTGCCAGAGGACCTCCTGTCGGCGATCATCGCCCGCACGGCGCCGCGGGACGCCTGCCGGGCCGCCGCGGTCTCGCCGACCTTCCGCGCGGCCGCCGACTCCGACGCCGTCTGGTCCCGCTTCGTGCCGCGCGACCTCCCGCCGTTCGCCGACGGGGAGCTCCAGCCCGCGCCGCCGTCCGCGAAGGCGCGGTTCATGCGCCTCTCCGACGGCCCCGTCCTCCTCGCCGACAGACTCGTGGTACGGCTTCCTCTCCTCGGGCTTCTCCGTGTTCGTGTAGTAGATCGATCGGCTGATCGGAGTTGATGTTCGTGCAGAGCATGTGGTTGGACAGGGAGACCGGCGCCAAGTGCTTCATGTTGTCGGCGAGGGCGCTCTGCATCATCTGGGGCGAGACGCCGCAGTACTGGCGCTGGATCCCTCTCACCGATTCAAGGTCCGCCAACTCCTTCTCTATGCCGAGCTCCCTTGCTCTATTGTGAATATAAATAATTACTTAGATGATTGTTGATAGACGCAATTGGACTGCTGCATCCAGTTGCAAATACTGCTACTCCTACACTGAAACACAATACTTGTAACATATGTGGAATTAGGTGGTAGCTGAAACTAGAGTCCTAAATTCAGAACGTTTTAGTTTTGAAACTCTAATTTGTCATCCGCTTCCCACTTGAAACACTCTTCTTTTCTTCTTGCTGCTTTCAAGAGTGCAAAAGTACAAGACCTTTTCAAGTTTGATTTTGTAAACTGAATGTAGCATATGAACAGTACTTCACCTAGACAGTGCAAAATGCCTGCACGTATATATATTTTTTCCCTGTGCTGCATCGATGAAAGATTCTTATGATGCTGTTCTTTATTCGCTTTCAAGAGAAAAAAAAACCATTAATGCTGTCCTTCTATTGATGACAGGTTTGCAGAAGCTGCGGAACTTCGGGCTGTTTGCTGGTTGGAAATCCGTGGCAAGATGCATAGCCAGATGCTCTCGCAAAACAGAAAATATGCTGCCTACATGGTATACAAAATGGATGATGAACACTATGGGTTGGATTTTCCCCCCCAGGATTCAGAAGTTAGCATTGGAGAAAACAGATCAACCTGCAAAGCTTGCCTCCAAGGCTACGACACTGAGGATGATGAAGAGGTGCCTGAGAATTATCGATCTTTGATGCAACCCATCAGACGAAGGTTCAGGAGAAGAACCCGTCGTGTGCCTCCTCCACAAGAGCATATACAGCTTCCCCAGGAAAGAGCTGACGGTTGGTTGGAATTGGAGTTGGGTGAGTTTTTCAATGAAGGCGCTGACGATGGTGAGGTGTCTATCAGTCTCTTGGAGACAAGAGGTGGCAATTGGAAGAAGGGCCTTATTGTGCATGGTATTGAAATCAGAGCGAAGAAATAGGACTGAAAAGTTCCGTGAAATGGACTTTGCACCTCGGACTCGGTGTAATTTATTTACACCAAGACCAGATGTGCGGTGGTTGTTTTATTAGTAAGTGTGAAATTTCTGTGTAATCCTTAAGAAATCTCTGTGTTTCAAAGGAAGTTTAAATCTGAGTGACTGTCTTTGTTTTATTGATGCATGGGCCACCCGTGTTGACTGCCACGGCAGTCTGACTGCCAATAAATTCGGTCCCCTTTGGGTGTGATTGGTTCCGTCTCAACTCTTCGGGCTTGGTCCTCCGCAGCCAGGCAGCAGCTGGCCAAGTAGCATGCGAGCCAGGCTCTGGGGAAACGAAACTGGATTCTGTTTCCCACAGGCTAGGCCGAGCCGCCTTTGGTGCATGCCGACTACAGGCAACCAATCGCCATCAGTTGTACACCAGGCCGAGCGCGACGGTAACGAGAAGGTCTCGCCGGCCTTCCGCGTGGCCGCCGACGCCGACGCCGTCTGGTCCCGCTTCGTGCCGCGCGACCTCCCGCCGCTCGCAGACCGGCAGCTCCAGCTCGCGCCGCCGTCCACGAAGGCGCTGTTCATGCGCCTCTCCGACGGCCCCGTCCTCCTCGCCGACGAACGCATGGAGCGGGAAACCGCCTCCGCGGGCTTCTCCCGATAGATCGATCGACTGATCGGGGTTGCTGTTCCTTGCTGGCTGCAGAGCATGTGGTTGGACAGGGAGAGCGGCGCCAAGTGCTTCGTGTTGTGGTGGAGGGCGCTCAGCGTCGTTCGGAACGACATGCCGCAGTACTGGCGCTGGATCCCTGTCACCGATTCAAGGTGCGCAACTCCTCTATGCCGCGATCCCGTGCTTGAGTTGCTCTCAAGCAAAAAAATCGTTACTTTATTAGCTTTGATTTTGTGAAGTGAACAAGATACGTACTCCAATAAGCAATGGAAAAACTATACCATGTATCTTGTTCACGAAGGAGGAGTTTTTCAAAGACTACTATCCACTATGTTACAAATTTTAATGCTGTCCATCAACTGTTGGTGACAGGTTCGCAGAAGCTTTGGAACTTCGGTCTGTTTGCTGGTTGGAAATCCGTGGCACGATGCATAGCCAGATGCTTTCGCGAAACAGAAAATACGCTGCTTACATGGTATACAAAATGGAAGATAAACATTATGATGGGTTTGATTCTCCCCTTCAGGACTGAGTAGTTAGCATCGGAGAAAGCGTATCATCCTGCAAAGCTTGCCTCCCAGGCTACGACAGCGAGGATGATGAAGAGGACAGCGAGGATGATGAAGAGGACAGCGAGGATGATGAAGAGAACAGCGAGGATGATGAAGAGGTGCCTGAGAATCATCGGACTTCGATGCAACCCACCAGAAGACGAACGTTCAGGAGAAGAACCCGTCGTGTGCCTTCTCCAGAAGAGCATATCCAGTTTCCCAAAAAAAGGGCTGACGGTTGGATGGAGCTGGAGATGGGTGAGTTTTTCTGTGAAGGTGCTGACGATGGTGAGGTGTCTATCAGTCTCATGGAGACTAAATGTGGCTATTGGAAGAAAAGCCTTGTTGTGCATGGTATTGAAATCAGAGTGAAGAAATAGGGCTGAAAGGTTCTGTGAAATGGGCTTTGCATCTCGGACTCGGTGTAAATAAATAATAAGACCAAATGTGCGGTGGTTGTTTTATTAACTGTGAATTACTTGTAATTCTTATGAAATCTCTGCGTTCCAAAGGAAGCGTAAATCTGAATGAACTATAATTAGTATGAAACTACCTTGATCTATGCTGCTACTCCCATGCCCATGATCCAATGTTCTTCCATGTTTTCCTTGCTTTCGAGGACAAAATGAACATGTGGCCTTTACAAGTAGTTTTGTAAACTGTCTGAACGCCCTACTTGTGGCTTTAAAGCATGACTGAACGGATTGCTGATTCTCAGTACTTTGTGTTACTGGTACGTTATTATTCGTGAGTGATATGAAAAGATTTGGACCCAAATCAGTATGATGTGATTCATTTGAACTGATGGCACGAAGGCTCAAGAACAAAAAAATTGGGGTGAGAGAGCCTCGAACTCTCGACCTCAAGATCACTAAGGTTACTTATACATTCCAATTTAGGACTCAAGAGTACCGCTTAAAGTACCCATTTGGTTCTTTCTCGGATTGATTACTTCTCGGATATTCTCATCAGCAGGTACTGATATAGGATGGTTCAAAGTCTCCGACGCTGCAAGCTCACAAACCGTTGACCATCCTCATGGCCAGTGGACAATTCGGCCACGGGGTAGCAGCAACAGGAGACGGCGCACGATCTCCTGTGGCTTCCGCAAGAGATCCCGGAAAACGTCACCGGTGATGCAAAGGATGACCAACGCGGAAGCCACCGGGACAGAGGCTGCTAACGACTCCTAGGCGGGTCCGTTTAACGAACTCAATGGGCTGCTTATATGCTGGCATATAATATAAACCCCCTCGAACGTTGCCTAATTTGCATATGGGTTATCCTTTGGCTTGCTCTGCCTCAACGGAATAAGAAGGAAGGATTAGCAGTCTGACCAAGTTCTGCAGCCAGGAAAAAGTACGGGTGCTTTTGTGCAAACATCCGTCAGCACTTGCTGCGGTTGGTGCAATGTGAAAGGAACAGAGAACCGTTCTTAAACTTTTTTTTTTTTCGACTCGAACCGTTCTTAAACTTCCGCCGCCACCACGGACACGGAGGACGAGCGACGCGACGCACCTCCACGTCTTCCACATTTCGATCGGGGAGGGAGCGAGAAGGTATAGATTTCCCATTCGTCCCCCACCAATCACACCACCGCGACTGATTCCCGCGGTTGCGCTCTGTTCTGCCTCGGCCTCGTTGTGGAATGTGGAGTGGGAATTGAATTGCGCCTGCCCTTGGGTTTTGCTTTGCAGCGCTGAGAATCAATCCATGGCGAGGAAGGTGCTCAAGGGCGGGGATGTGCCCATGCCCGACGGCGAGCAGTACGACTACGACCTCTTCGTCATCGGAGCGGGAAGCGGCGGCGTACGCGGCTCCCGCACCGCCGCCTCTTTCGGAGCTAAGGTTCTTGTTCTATTACTTTTTCAGTGACCGCCTGGCTGCCTGCCACTGACCCGCCCCGAAGGTTGGCTCGCCTGTTCAGTTTTGTGACCGACGACGAACGCCACAAAACTGAAATCCCTTCAGCGCTGGGTTTTATACTACTTGACATTTGATCGGTTGTGAAATCTGTTGCAGGTTGCTATTTGCGAGCTCCCATTCCACCCTATCAGCTCTGAGTGGCTCGGAGGACATGGTGGAACGTAAGCATAATTTTACGCATTCTGATGTTGGATCTGTCAAATATCCTGCTCTTACTGTTTTAGATGTTTGTAGACTCCAAATTTTTCTTCTAATTGTGACCTGACTCCTCTCTAGGTGCGTGATACGTGGTTGTGTTCCGAAAAAGATACTGGTATACGGTTCGTCTTTCAGGGGAGAGTTTGAGGTCAGTGGCGTTTGCTGTCTCATACAAGTCCAACGGCAATGTTACTATAATACTCTTCTGAAAGCATCACTGCTATGTGAACATAATAGTGTTTATTCTTCTATGGATATCCTCCTTCTATTTGTTTGACCTCTTTACCGTGCAATTTCATCTATAACCATTGTTGAAGCTTACAATCAGATGCCTAAAACCTATTATTTTCAGAAGCTTGTCTGTACCTTCACAACAATGTGGTGGTTGCTGTGTTTTAACTTTAGCTGCATTTCAGGACTCGAAAAATTTTGGCTGGGAAATCAATGGAGATATTAACTTCAACTGGAAGACACTGCTGGAGAATAAGGTTGGGAAAAAAAAAAACTTGACGCCTGATCCTTATGCATGTTCTCCACAAGCTTCAGTGCTACAGTGATATAAATTTCCTGCTGTCCAAGATCCTGAAGTTTTTCAATTGTGCAGACTAAAGAAATTGTTAGATTAAATGAAGTACATCAAAGAATTATCTCGAATGCTGGCGTGACAATGATTGAAGGCGCAGGCAGTTTGGTTGATGCTCATACAGTCGAAGTTGCCCAGCAAAATGGTTCCAAGCAAAGGTATACTGCAAAGCACATTTTGATAGCAACTGGCAGCCGCGCGACACGCATCAACATACCAGGAAAGGTTAGTAAATTTATCAACCTGCTTTTAGAGCATTGTTTCTTGTTCCTGAGTGATAGTTTGTGCTTTGTCTGTTAGCCCCACGTTTGACATACTTGTCTGAAACCTGTTGATTAATCTCGAGTTTTGACTTCTGAATTGTCAGCCATGGATCATACTCGTTTTAATAAAACATGCTTCTCTATTGCAGGAGTTGGCTATTACTTCAGACAAGGCCTTGAGTTTGGAGGAACTTCCGAAGCGTGCTGTAATCCTTGGTGGCGGGTATTGTGCTACACTGATATATTAAGTCTATATATATTTTAATCGTCACCAATTTCCTTGTTTACATATACTCATGTGACAGTATGTTGCAGATATATTGCTGTTGAATTTGCTTCCATCTGGAGAGGGATGGGTGCAGAAGTGGACTTATTTTATCGAAAAGACTTGCCTTTAAGGTATGTTTTTGAGCCTGGGAATTTGAGTCTGCCTGCTGTTTGCTCAGAACAAGCCTGCCTGCTGTTTATGAAATTATGATTCGAGTTTCCAAATTTTCGGGTTTTTTCCACTACAGAAAAATGATGTTTTAGCACTAAAATGGCCAGAAATTATACAGCATGTTACATTGAGTACCTGACTACTTGCAGAGGTTTTGATGATGAGATGAGAGCAGTTGTTGCAAGTAACCTTGAGGGAAGGGGAATCAAATTGCATCCTGGGACATCTCTATCTGAGGTACATTAAGCTGAAATTCTGAAGTGCATAATGATTTTGTTGTGTCCCATCCATGTTACATTCATCAAGTCTTCCATGTAAACCAGTTGAGTAAAACAGCTGATGGCATAAATGTCGTGACTAGTAAAGGAGAGGAGCTCATTGCAGATGTTGTTCTATTTGCTACAGGTATGTAGATTGTTTTTCTTTTTAAAACTTATCTTCTATTATTACATTTAAACCCTGTATTCATATATATGAGATCAAATTTAGACATCATGAACTCCGTTGGTTCTGTATTAGTTTGTATTAAAATAATATTCTTGCAAAACATTAATGATTTAGTACCACAACCAAAATGAAAAGCTTATAGCTACATGCTTAAAAATAAACGGCAATATATCTGTTTGCGTATGTCCCTAAGATTTCAGATTATGTTACTCCATTACGTGGAATAGAGTATTTCTTAAATTAAATATCTCTTGAGTTCTATGTTGCTTTGCTTGACACCTCCTATACTATTCTCATGCCTGGTATTTGACTGAGTGCAGGACGCACTCCGAACTCCCAGAGGCTGAAATTGGAAGCTGTTGGTGTTGAGGTTGATCATATTGGAGCCATCAAGGTTATTTTTTTTTGTTCATCATTAGTTGTTTCTTTTCATTTCCTGCGAGATATATTTGTCTGTGAAATTTTATTTCTGCTAGTAACCTGTTAACGTGGTAAATACCATATTTTATGCTTTAATTTGTCACCAAGTTTTGGATTGTGTACTGAGTAAATTAATGCAATTATTCTGACATTCTCTGTTTAGGTTGATGAATATTCCCGAACATCTGTTCCAAATATCTGGGCTGTGGGTGATGTAACAAATCGGATCAATCTAACACCTGTTGCATTGATGGAGGCTACTTGTTTTTCTGTATGTGATTATAGTAGCTTGTAACCTGTTGAACCAAACCCAATGTTTTGCATGAGAAAAATCAGCATTGTTACATTTTTTTTACTTCTTTAACTGCAGAAAACTGTATTTGGTGGCCAGCCAACTAAGCCTGATCACAGAGATGTCCCGTGTGCTGTTTTCTCGTAAGTCAACCTTGATTGTTTCAACAAATTCCTTATTTGCATCGAAATTATTCTCTTCCCTTACATGCCATCATTTGCTAGCAGAGTCATTGTTAAGCCATGTGTAAAAAGACATAATTGACTCACCAAATGCGTGAAGTAAAACCATTTTCCATTCATCCATTAACATAGGTAAGGTCGAGCTAAAACAAACATTCACATCAGAATTCTTAATCTGCTTACAACATGTACTATGACTTCAAATATATTTTTCAAAAAAGCGTGCACATAAACAAGTCGCAATTTTGTATCACCATATATACATCTATAAGCAACATGGATTAGCATCAGTTTCTCTGTACCTTTATAACTCATCATCACTCTATGACATGCGATTTTTATTATGTCCCATCAGCATTCCGCCGCTTTCTGTAGTGGGCCTCAGTGAACAAGAAGCTGCGGAAGAAGCCAAGAATGATATTCTTGTTTTCACTTCATCTTTCAATCCAATGAAGAACAGCATATCCAAGTAAGTATAATCTGTATCAGAGATGTTAAACCTTTATTTTTTTTCATTGTCACATTTCCCCTGTGTTCTGTGATATATTATTCCCACTCAAGATCGTGTTACATATTGTAAGACATTCACCCTGCTTTTTAATTCATCTGCTAGGAGATATGGAACTAAACTTGTATTTTTCAGGCGACAGGAAAAGACTGTCATGAAACTGGTGGTTGATTCAGTAACCGATAAAGTGCTTGGTGCATCCATGTGTGGACCAGATGCACCTGAAATTATCCAGGTAAAACATATGTGTAATGTTCCCTTTTTCTTTCTATTTCCAAAGTTTCATTTTTCCCCAATCTTCATTCTTGTAATCTGACAACTAAGTTTTTGCCAATTCAGGGCATTGCTATTGCGCTCAAATGTGGAGCGACCAAAGCAACTTTTGACAGCACTGTATGTGTTAAGCTGTTGAGTGGTACTTCGCAGTAAACAATTTATTATCTTGTGCTTATCGTATCGGGTGACGTTTCAGGTTGGAATCCACCCTTCTGCTGCTGAAGAATTTGTGACAATGCGGACCATAACCAGGCGTGTGAGCCCCACGTCCAAGCCAAAGACAAGCTTGTAAGCTTGTGAGATCGGTATTTTGGACTGCACGTATGTCATCCGTTTCATTGTAGAACAGACTCTACATGAAGACACTGGATTCATCGGGAATTTAACGCCTGGCATTTGTATGGAACACAAATTTTTACACTAGGAAATAAGACTTTCACATCACGGTCTGCACAAAAATAATGAGATTGCACAGAACTGACAACAACAAAATAAAACAGAAGATAGTAGTAGCTCATATGGTTAAAGATTGGCCTTACTTCTGGATTGTTGTGATCAGACCACATGCAACTCTGAAGCTTTATGTTATCTTTTCGTATAAATCACTGTTATCTCCTAGTATCTCATTCAGAATTCATTTTCTTATGTGTCACTGCTGTGAAATTTCGATTGCGGAGTAGGCGGCGGAAGAGCACCAACCGTCGGTTGCTTTTTTCATTGTGTGGCTTTATTTCCTTGTCGTTACGCACCTTATCTGACGACGGCCGTCCTTGTCGAGGCCCATCTTCGTGTTAATGTTATTGATTTTTTGGACCATGACATCGGGCACTGCCAAGGGACCGAGAGGTTGCATCAAATAGAAAATCTTACCAGGAGGGGATCCACGAGCAGAACTCGTGTGAGTTCTCAAATGATCAATAACAAGTTCATCCAACTATTTAAAAAAACAAAATACAAAGTCAATAGTTGATGAGGAATGATCATGCACTGAGTACATTGTTAAAGGCCGCAAATACACGCGCTCCCTGTCTGTAAACTTTGTACTAGTATCTTTTACATCAGGCACGCATGCAAAAGAACAGAGCTTACAAAGTTTTTGCTAGAACAGGCACGCACACACATGTGACCTAATAACACATTTACAAGTGTATATATCACCAGTCAAAAAAAAAAAAAGAACAACAATCACAATTTAATTTGTATTTGTATACACACAGGACGCGCCTTTCTCCCAATCGTCGGATCAATTATCATCATCACACCAATGAATAATCTTGTTTTGTTTTACCTGTCCCAAAATGATCGATCTTACGAGAAGAATTGATTAGAAGACGCTTAATATTGCATGGCGTACGTACGTGGTCAATTAACTAATAATCGGAGAATTGATTAGAAGACGAAGCCGCCACCCTGCCCCTGCACGTCGTTTACCCATCCGAACTTGTCCATGTAGGGGTTGGCCATGGTCTCCGGCGGGTACTCGTCGATGCAGTCCTCCCACGCGCCGGCGTCGGCGAGGTCCCTGCTCACTTCCCAGTAGCAGCTGTTGCACTTGAACCCCGACCCGAAGGTCACCATGAGCACCCTGTCCCCGCGCTTCAGCCTCCGCTTCGCCTCCATGTACGACAGCACGTACCAGAGGCTGCTCGCCGACGTGTTGCCCCATCGGTGCAGCGTCATCCTCGCCGGCTCCACGTCGTGCGCGGTCAGCCCCAGGCTCTTCCTCACCGCCTCGATCACCGCCGTGCCGCCGGGGTGGAGGCAGAAGTGGTCCACGCCGGTCTTGAAATCGATCTTGGGGCCCTCGGTTCTGGTTTTGTTGCGGCGGAAGCGGAGCTTGCGGATGAGGAGGCGGGCAGCGAAGCGCCCGAGCTCGGCGGCGGGGAGGATGCGCGGTGCCAGGCGCTGGAGGTTCTCGGTGAACGCGCGCACGGCGGCCTTGGGCAGCGCCTTGCTGAGGCTGACGCCGAGCCGCCCGTCGGCGTCCTCGCGGTGCACGGCGGCGGCGTGCGCGTCGTCGTGCGCGCCAATGTTGGCGCGCACGAGGCACCGCAGCTCCATCTTCGCGCGGCCCCGGAACGCCGGGTCGTTGGTGAGCAGCGCGGCGGCTCCGCCGGAGCGGAAGAGGCAGTTCCCGAGCATCATGGACTTGTCCGTCCCCGTGTACCAGTTGGGCGCGCACGACTCGGAGGTGACGACGAGCGCCATGGTGCGCGGGCGCGTGAGCATGACGTTCCGCGCGAGGTCGACCGCGATGAGCCCCGCGCTGCACCCCATCCCGGAGAGGTTGTACGCCATGACGTCCTCGCGCATGCCGAACCGGCGCACGATCCTGGACACGAGCGACGGGGACGGGGCGAAGGATCCGACGTTGAGCACGACGAGGTCGACGTCGCGCGGGCGGACCCCCGCGCGGCGGAGCACGGCGGCGACGGCGTCGTCGAAGAAGTCGTCCATCTCCTGGAGCGCGTCGTCGTGGGTGGGGCTCTCCTCGCGGCCCTCAAGCACGTTGCGCGGGCAGTAGGTGTGCTCGCCGATCCCCGAGTTGACGATGACCTTGAGGAGGAACCGGTACTCGGCTAGGCCGAGGCGCTTGTTGCGCTCGATGACGGCGCCGGCCGTCTCCGTGGTGACCTTGCGGTCGTCGGAGGGCTTGTGGCACGCGTAGTCGAGGAGGTAGCAGCGCGCGCGGCGACGCCGCGACACGGCCCGCCACGCCAGGAACGCCAGCAGCAGAGCGGCGAGCAGGGGAAGCAGACGCTCCATGGATCTTGCTGCTTGGGTTGTCACGAGTGACAAGCAAGGCCGTGTGGGTATGTGAGGATCGAGATGGTTGCTGCGAGCTTGTTTGGGTCAGGACTAGGACTGCTATATATATATATAGTAGTACTCCACAGTGGAGCTGGTGCCTGGAGGAATGGCCGTTGTCGAGAACGATAGATGGCTCGTGGCTGGATAGAGGTTAATGCGGCCGCCGTAATCTCCAACCCCCAACCACTGAACAATCGTCTTCCTCCCTGTGATTTTATTTTGTTTGCATTGGCTAAGTACAAATTGGCATTAACCAATATAACTATTACAGTCTCCAGCAGCCATGTCATGTGTTAGATGGAGCCGTATTAGCGGGAGTAGTTCTGATCTGGACTCGACCAGTACGTGTCAATATACGTACCACGTACGTACGCCACCGCGTCGCCGCTGGCGGATCGGAGCACCGTCCGGGTGGCCATGAATGAGTTACGTGGCCGGGCTGCACACAAGCTGTCCGTGATCGACATGCATGGCGGACGGAGGATCGAGGAAAAAAAATTCGTGGCATCGATGCCATGGTAGGATCGGAGCAGCGTAGAGCTCGATCGATCGAGCTGTCATCTCTGTCCTACGCCTCCTCTTGATTCCAGCTTTCAATTGCGCCCTCCTAAATTTCCTCCTTCTTCCCCTTGAGGCAGTACGTACGTGGTGCACTGAAAGCTGAGCAAGGACCTGATCGAACACCGGCCAGCTTATGGCGATCAGGTTATTGACTCAGCTAGCTCGATCGCGCATGTGATGTGACATAACCACCTCTTTATGAGCAGTAGCTTGCTGATCAATTTCCTCCTCAGTCCTCTGGCTGCCGTGCCTAATGAACAGGAAGGAACAGTCTTGACGCCGCCGCACATGGATCAAAGCAAGCACGTGGCTGCGTGCATGCATGCAGATCCAGTACCACGCGAAAAGCCCGTCGTCGATTCAACGGATCACAATAACTAGACGACTTGGCTGCACCTGAAAGCGCCGCTCCACCTAACCTCGATCACGGGGAAAGCGGAGCAGGGATCGAGCAGATCATCAGCTTGCAACTGTTAGCAACGCGAAGAACATGCATGCAGGAATAGGATGCAGATCCCCGGCCCAACTGCTGATGCTTTTGCATAATTGCATTGAAGCTAGCTAGGGTGGATGCAAGGCCAGGCCAGGAGGACATGCATGGCTGCTGCTGCTGGTGCTTTTGCCCAATTTCGACCACCCGTCGTGGTACTCTATTGTTAGGTCAACTCGAACGAGGGGGTGTTCATGCATGGATGTGCTGTGCCCTGTTAGCTTTTGCATTGAAGACATCGATGCTCTCCTTCTCTGCATCTACTATTTTGAGTGTCTTGACTTTGCGATCGTCTCCAAATCCAACCAAGTTCATGAATCCAGGCTTGCATGCATGATACAGTACTTATTGCTTTTCACATTGACTCGAGCGAGCGCCGGTTATGTCGCTGGCCGGTCGCCAACCTTCCAAAGATCGCAGCTATCGATTCTTGCAGCCACTAGCCAGCTACCGTACCACCACTCTGGCACGAGCTGCCTTGTGTCCTGCAACAGATCTCTAGCTCCGTCCTCGATCGACTTTCGTCCAGCGTCCTTGCTAGTACATGGAAGCTTCTGTTTGAGCAAGAATTGCTCATCTTATCCTGTGGAGTATAGTGTATAGAAGCTTCTCTGTTTGCTCGAGTCAAAATTTTCGGCTTTGCTTCATTCGGCACCGGTGGTTGAGATGATCACCATTTCTCGATTTGTTCACGGTACGCTTGGTGATCTCTGCGCTATGTATATATTTCAACTATGTAGGCACCTTTAACAAATGTAATCATGTCTCTTCAATATCCTCCTTCCTTAGCCATCTTTTCTTTTAAACTAAACTTTGGCAGCCAATATTTGCCAACCTGAACATTCAATATCTTCCTTTTTTGGAGCTAAACTTTGGCAGGCGATTGCCAACCTGAAAATTCAATATCTGCCTTCCTTAGCAATCTTCACAAATACTAAGCTTAATTGTCCATTTTGATTGCGTGCCGAATCTTTTTTTTTTTTCTAAATACTAATAGTTGGTAACTAAACTGAAAGCTCATCGGTATAAATGTTATCAATCACACTTGTGGGTCTTTTATCTCTATCCATTTCAACAAAAGGAATTCAGAAAGGATGAACAATCAAAAGACAAATATTAAAGATAAATTATGAATTATATATCTATGAGCTATCGATATTAGTTCTGTTTACTTGTCACCAAACTAAATGAATAAATACTCACCAAACATGAAAACAATAGCTTCTATAATATTCCAAAAAGAATCGATGGCGGTTTTTTAGCATCTAAAAAAAGCTTGTTGTATATCCACGAGAAAGCGATATCTAGGCTAGATTATAAGATTATAATCCAAATGAAAAAAGAAATCTGGTTTTCTGGATCATTGGAGCTTGATGCGGGATTCAGGATTTGTGTATTTTATGATGAACGCTACAGTAGTAGTAAGCAAACAGAGAGCGTGTGGCACTACACCAGCGCCACTCCGATAGGTCAAATGTCAGTTTCAACATCAACTCTGTTGCCTTGAATAGACAACATGCCCACGATGCTCCGCTTACATGAACGCGGCTCTTTTGTACTTCCATTCAAAAGCAAGATACGAGAACGACAACTAGCGATGACAAATAAAAGATCCAAAAAAAAAAAATTACAATAGCGCAAAAGGAATTATCTTACTACACTGCACGTTGTAACTCTTGTTTGAATTTTCTTTCTCTCACGCTTGTCTAGTTCTAAAAAAACCAGCTCAAAGTAACGACCAAACAGACTGGAAAATTCTTGCGTCACTGCCAAGTTTCTTTGTTCCCAGATAAGGCAAGCTGAACTAACAAGCATCAGGTTGAGCTGGCATTTATTTAGTATATAGGCCGCGGCTGAGAAAAATTGGGTACACCAATCTTGGAGATAGCAATACTGTGAGCCCAAAAGAGCATAGCATAAGCATTCATTGTCATTGACCTGATGTTACTCTCTACCGCGTGGAGTCAACCGAGTTAGAGGAACATTGAATTGTAACTAAATTCATCATGGAATTCTATCAGCACAGCCGGTTCCAGATAAGTGCTAGTAGCTAAATTTAGTGCAGTCAAAGAGTGGTCTCGATTGATGATAAGGTTTACACGTTTGGACTACTACTGTGATCAGCTACACACAGTGACAGCAGGAAACCTCTCAACTGTGCTTCTAGATGTTGACAAATTGACGAATATAAATAGTATATACACTTCGCATGCAGGATGCAGTAGCAAATACCGTCCTAACTAACATCTGATCGTATAAGACCCACCTAATATACTCCTTCAATTGCATCATCAAAATTATTTCAGCAAGAATTTCCATGAGTTTCTTTTCCTGGATTTGATCGGTACTACAGGATAGAGATGGACTGCATTACTGCTGCACGAGCAAGCAAACATGCTGTACTACATCAGTGCAGAAGCAGCAGCAGTAAAGATCGAGATCCAAGACCGCTCGTCCGCATGACTAGTTGGCACCGAAACCGCGTGTGAAAATTCAGTGTGCGGCGGCGAGAGGGTACAGCGACAAGGTAAGGCAAGGGGCATTCATGAGCCATGACCGACGAACGGCAAGTCGCCAACCTTGACGAAGGAAGGAAGCAAGGGACCAAAAAGTCAAGGATCTGGAACGGTACGCGGACGATTTGCGGTTTGCGTATAGCAGCTACCTATGGTATAGAATTGAAAGCGGCAGAGCATCGCGTGCAGCGCAGAGAAGATCAAAAGGAGAAAGAGCGTGAACATGCAACAATGAAACCGATATGGCACGGCAGTTGCTCAGCGATCAGCATTCCGTTCGTTGCAAGGGCAACAATGTTTCGCACTTCAATTTATCTGTTTATATGCATCAAGAAAGAAGAGACTGGCGCATCCTATGATGCAAAAGAGGAGGAAACGACGACTGCAAGAACCAGCAAAGATGTCCCTCTGAATTATCGTTCTTGCTGCAGATCACGCACCTACGAGTGCCACAATTATTCCAGGATTTCCATCCAGCCGCCAGAGGCTACTTGCCCCTAGTTCCAATTGGACCAGGGAATGTCACAGTTACATACCATTATATACTACATCATAAATAAAAATAAAACAAGAGGCCAATTTAAGCCTTGTTCTATTCTTCTTTCTTGTTCCTGACCTACATGGCTACACGAACACCAAGGTAAATACAACCCGTCCACAAACTCACTGCAATCAGAGTACTAAACAGCTCAATCGTGATACGTTACTATTCCTTACTTCGCCGAAGTACAACACCATAACTCACCATGCCCAGCTCACCCCGTTTTATGCATCAGCCAGAGATATATCAATTGCCCATGAAAAAAGGAACTATCTAGATGCACTGTTGTCATCATTATTTCCACAACTTGACAGAATTGTCATGGCTCCCAGAAGCCACCATCCCAGTGACTGGTGATTGTGCCAATGCCGCAATTAGACCTTCATGAGCTTGTACCGTCATGCTCTGGTTCTTCACCATGTTCCACAGCTCCAGAGACTGCAAGATCATAATGCTAATGAGAATCTTCTACAAAAACTGGTCAATGTGATCAAAGTTGATGAATAAGCGACACTATGGCTAGACTTGGCACTACACAGGACGAATTAACAAGCCTTCCCTAGTACTTCATTGTTAAATAGGAATCGCCTTATGCAGTCTTGTCAACAATGATTAAAATATGGCAAAGGACATCTCAACAACAGGTTAATCGTACAAAAATAGCGAGCCCTACACTTCTCAAAAACATCAAACAACATAAACAAGAAGATTATTAGGCTCCACAGTAATTACCTGGTAACCTCCGATCACCAATAGATTGGTATAACTTGGGTGGAAAACACAGGAATGGAACTTGTTTCCATTGGAGCTAAGCTCATGAATGCACTCTCCTGATGATACTGACCAAACCTTAACTAGGTCCTGACTAACAGAGGCAAGTAACTCCCCACTGTTGTCCCAGCACACTGACTGCACATCTGTGTTATGACCCTGAAATTAAAAATTAAGTACTTCAGGTCCATGTTACAACGGAAAAGCAAACCCAATAAAGTACAGGTCCAACGCAGGAAAAAAGTATGCACCACACACTACATAAAAAATTATGCATAGCAATAAATTTGTCGTAATATTGCACTTGAACAGAATACAACAGAATGACGGATGCATACATATACCAATGGAAAAGAAATTATGCTGGTGTACAAGAACAGAACCTGCAGAGTATATTTTTTGCCATGTGTCTCAATATCAAATATAGAAACCACACTTTCAGCAGCTGCAGCTAAATATTGCCCAGCACTAGGCTGAAATCGAACTTGGGCACTACCACCCTGTACAAGGTAGACAGTCAAGTGAGCTTAGAGTTACTGAACTACTACATCCATAATTTTTTTTTTCTATACAACCATTTGGTAATTTCTGGGAGGTAAAAACAGTAGTGCTAACCTTTATGGCACGCATACATGTACGCTGGGTCACATTCCAGTACCGGATTTCACCATTGCTGTCACAGGAGCACAAAAGGTCTGTCTTCTTTGGATGAAAATCTAACGATGTGACATGGTTGCTATGTCCAGTGAATGTATGCAGAGAGAATCCAAGCTGCAAAACTTATATTACATAAGCAAGGGCATACCAAAAATGAGTAACTAAGGGCATCCACAATGTGCTCAAAAAGTGGTACATAAGCTATAAAATATTTCTTATAATGGACCATAAACATTGTGTAAGGTGTCAATAAAATATTTCTTATAAATTGCAGATAAAAACATAAAAAGGGGAACATTATATTATTTGCCATCAATTCATCAGTTATATACTTGAAACTTGCTCATTTTTTAGACATGGTTAATATGGAAATTTTGCTCAGATCTGTACTTGTGCGCAGGATGCATAAGCATAATATTGCTGCCAGAGGTACAACCGTACGATAGATAATGTCCCTATTGTCTAAGGACTTTTAAACACAACTTACATCTGCAGCATTCCATAGTTTAATTGTTCTATCGAAAGATGATGTCGCCAGCTGACTAGAGTTGGGTCTGAAGCGGACATCAGTAATAATAAGGGCATGCTCTTCTGGAAGATACTGTGTCTGGAAGTTTTCCATGTTCCAAAGTACAGCCTACAACAGACACCAAGTATGGCACATCAGAGATGCAAAAAGGTGTCAGTTTGAACTTCGAACATAAGAAAACACATAATTGCATGACATTTACTACCTTCTTTTCATGTCCAGCACTAGCCAAAATCTTGCCATCTGAAGAAAAATGACAGCAAACAACTTTGCTGTTGCTTGTGCGCCAACAATTTACTTCACTGAAGGTAAAACCTGAAACAAAATGACATGTCACTTGATGCTTTATAATAATCAAGATCATCAGAAATATCACCTTTTGAAGCTGCCGGGTTAGGCTCTGCCGGACTTCTTTTGAGTGCAGCAAAAATATCCCTGGCATCCCCATCATCATTGGATAAGAAGGATTCAACATTATCATCAAAAGAGCCAACATCACCAAAAGGCTCCAAATCATCCTGTGACACAAGTTTTGTTATTCTCCTATATAAATATGTTAATAATAATATACATCCAGGTATATACTTTAAATGAAGAGTAAAAGCTGTAACCATTTGATTTGATGAAGAAGCAAGTCCAGTTCCATCCGCACCGTACATCACTAAATTCTTCGGAACATGGCGCACATTACCAGTCATTCCAAGTCCATCCCCAGGAGTATGTGTGGAAGGTGTAGATGGTGGAGAATTGGCCGAAGGGCCCACAGTGTTCCCTGTACCAGTACTATTTGCTGGCCCTGAAGATGTGGGTTGCTTTCTTTTTCTATTACTCTAGAGATAACAAATAATTACAGCATCAGGGGCAGATATTAGATAATAGGCAAACATACCAGTTCTTGAGAACCAAATTACAGGTACTAACAATTGAAATACTAACAAGGATAAACAGCAGAGTGCTTGGTACTGGTTGTTGGGAATGTTCCAATCAGACTCCATGAGAATCTGACCTCAGCAACTTTTATCACAATGTATATAAGCACACAAAAGCCACCCTAGCTGATTTCAGCAGTTTTTACCATACTGTATACAAAAATAGCAACTGTCCCAGCTGATTTCACCAGCTTTTATTGTACCAAATATAAGAACACAATGAATATATGCTAGTCAGAGACGCACTTCTCCTAGGGTAGTTGCAATAATTTAGTATCCAAACATCAGAATATGTTGACTCAGATGCCGGTAGCACTGTTTGACCTTATATCCATCACAGAATAAATTTGTGATTTGTTGATAGAAATACAACAGTAGAAGCAGAAAACATAGTATTGCAGGGAAGATTTAAGGTTTCAATTCAACTTCGGTAAGTCCACCTAAACCAACTTTCAACAACAGAACAATGAATATGAGTCAGAGTCAGTACCTGTTGCGTTTGCTGCTGCTGCTGTTGAAGCTGCTCCTGCGGTTGCTGCGAAGATGTCTGCTGCATCTGGGAAGGTTCCAGATAGGTTAAATTCCAGCATACTATACCAATATACAAACTTATACACTAAATGCAATGAGAGAGCGCACACATCTCGAGCAAGCCAACCTTCACGAGGTACTCTTGGTCTGGTCTGACTTTTGGTGAACTGGATTGCATAGGTGAACTGAAGCACCCATCAGTTCCAGCAGGTTGCCCATCTTTACCGTTTAAACCGCCTCTGGCCAGTGCTGTAAATCTGCGGGGATCCATATCCCCATAGTTAGAAGAGCTGCTAAGGTTCCCTTGTGCTTGGGCCTGTGCTAAGAATTGCTGCTGTTGTTGTGGTGACATAAGCTGGAACTGTGATTGTGTCGAAAGAAATGGCTTCTGCATCTGACCACCTAAATTTGGTCGCAGTTGGTCAATTCCCTATGAGATGGTATCACCAATATTGATAGCTAGTTAGAGTCCAGATAAAAACATGAACACATATGGTAATGGATTATTGCAAAGCTTACAGTTAATGGCCAGCCCTTCAAGGGTAAACCGTTCACACCTTGGTTCAGTCCTGTTGAAAGCAGAAGGCATATCAAGAAAAGAAGAATAATTGTGCAATCATCTTGAAACTTCATGTTATTCATTATTTATGAGAGATAGGTTCCTCACCCACACATCAAAACGGAAAAGAAAAGAAGAAAATTGTAATAAGCTAATTACTGGCCATCATGTCCATCTATTGCAATAATTAACAGATACAGGACATGACATTCTTAGCAATCAAAACGATAGTACAAGCCAACTAATCCACATCTCATTCTAATACCAGGATTATTGTAGAAATCACAGAACATTAGAATGACAGTGTGACGCAACCAAATTGGAAACAAGTTAATATTACAGACTTCAGTCACAATTAAGTGAAAGTATCTAAAATTTGACCATTAATACATTTTTTCATTTCGATAGAACATTTGAGATTGGATGTACTCAAATAGTACTTACATAATATTATAGTTGCTATACTACACAAATATATCACAGTGGAAACTAGTGGCCAAACCAGACCATGCTTATGTCCAAAACATCACTTATTTGGTATCGGCATAGTAATGCATATATGCTGAGGAAAAGGCAGGGTGTCCTACAGAGGTGCCTTTTTAGCAGAGAACTAGCTATAGCAATATAGGTGGACCTCATAACATAGGTAAAAGGCAAACCTGTGCCACCCAATCCAGGTTTAGGCTGAATTAGTCCCTGCCCGTACAAGGATGATGGATCCATTGGCAATGATCTCTGGGGTACTCCCATGTTACCTTCACTCTTAATGTCCTGTTAGAAAGAACATCTGGGATATTACCATATATTTTTAGCAAACTAGCGGAAGATACAATACGGGACCAACAACCTACAAGTGTTTGCTGATTCCGAGCCTGGATTTGCTGCAGAGTTGTAGACACATTTCCTGGAGTTCCAGGAACTAATTGCCTGTTTTCGAAAAAAATGACAAGTTTAGGGAGCATGCTACAAACACATTCATTTTAGCTTATCCCCTATTCCATTTGTGCAAGTGTAAAAAAGAGGGGAAGGGGATAAGTCGGATAACCCTGCATGGTTTGTTGCTGCTGACTTGAGAAGAGCCATTCTACTGGCATCAAGAAGCTGTGATCCCTCGGAGTCCATTGAGTGAGGGTGCTTCAAACGCTCTTCATACATCTTCGCAGCTAAAACACTAGCTGTTGATGGCCCCAAAATGCCATCAGAATTTAAAGCATTTATAGGACCATTAAGTGAAGGATGGTTTGGATTAGTCCGCTGAAGCTGAGCATGTCTTTGCTGCATGAGTTGCAACTGCTGCATCTGCATCTGTTGCTGGTGCTCTCTCGCTTTTATTTGCTGCGCCTATATTTTCAATAGAGATGAAATCAATGGAATTAAAATCATAATAAATGCATGGTAAATTAAGCATTCCATTTTGCATTAAAAAAAAAAAAGCAGCTCCATGCTACCTCTAGGTATGCAGCTGCAACCTCAGAATGCTTCTCATTTGTTCTTGCGATGAAGATATCCCAGAAGACGGACCACCACTCAAAGAGAAATCCTCCAGGTGCATCAATTGCTGCATCACAGTTCACAATAGGGATGACTCTCTTATGCAAAAAAGTAATAGAGAGAGACCGTTCCAATCACCAAATAAATCACATGGAGGTCTTTGGGTGGAGAAGCATTCATATTGAATGTATCAGCTGTAGAAATTTCCTGTGTACTGTATCAGGTATGGCATTTGGGATATGTGCAAGATCATAAGCTAAATATTAGGGTTGAAGGTTCTGAAGTCAAGTTGTCAAACTTTGATGAAACTTTGTAGTTTGTACCAATTGGTCCTCTTTTGACAAGGGACAAGCCTGGCTTCAAAAGCTAGAAATTAATCTGGACATATACACGTTTAAGTTCCCAAAGGACATATACACGGGGTTTGGCACTATGTCCCTGTCGTGTTAGCTGGTGTCTGATTCAAAAAAGCATCTAAGCAATATGCCAATTTATATCACTACTGCTTTTCATTACTTGTTCCCACAACGCATATAAGACTACTACTAGCCATGAGCATACTATCCGCTATACCATCATGTATCATTCTTATTCTCAAAACATAATAGAGAACAGTGTGCTTTCTACTTTCTAAAGTTACAGATACAATGGTCGCAGAACAAAAGTTTGCAGATACCAAATCCAGTACACAAATGCAGTTTTTTATCAGATAGTTGATCTCTGCATGTACATTTTAAACCTTACCTTTTTACCGCAACCTTTTCTGTCTATCGTTCAATAGGATAATAAGTAATGAAACATTTAGCTAAATCACTACTGGTAGCTTTTTTGGCTCATAGTGACAATGTGTCCACATGCATCGTGTTTGCTACAAGAACAGCAGCCATGCCGCTTCAACTTTGCAATAATCCTTAATCTATCCATACAGTAATATCATGAACTTGACACGACAGATGCATGCAATCATCTAAATCATACACCTAGGAAATTTGAATGAAAGTAAAATATAATGTATTGCATCTACTCCGTAAGATTTATAAATTAATTGGATACCAACTTTAGCAGTTCATAAATCGAAATAACAACAAAATAAATTTAGTTACGTCACAAACTGTATATGAGTTACCGCCGTGAAAAGTCATGTGCATGAGCATGAAAAATAATAGCTATCGACAGTTCTTTTATCTGGCTAGTCCGAAACAAAATCCGTCAATTTCCCGCCCCTTATCAACTCAAGCATCACTCCAGTTTCAAAACTACAAAATCACCTCAGAGATTCTCTGGGCATCATATTCTCCAAACAACTTTGAACTTCGAATCCTCTACTCACATTTGGCAGAAAACTTGTCTACAGAACAACCAATGTTCCGAATCCTAGGCCCTATTTCAGGAGGAAAAAAAACAAAAACACCAACTCTATACCGTATCTCAAATTCAAAGGCAAGCTCCAACGCTATCACTTAATTCAAAATTTGAATTCACGTCCCCAGACAATAGCCGAACTATTGTTGCAAACAAAACCAAACCAAAAGCAAAATACAGAAGCAGCGACGACAATTACCAACTGGATCAGCAGCAACCTTCCCCTCCGCCATGAACGCCTTCGCCGTTGATTGCAGGTTCCGCTTCAGTAGATAGTCATAGATATATACATCGAGCCTGCACCACAAGCACCGGAAATCAATCCCTGTCGAACAGAGGAAAAATTTAACAGAAACCGACAGGAAAACACATCAAAATCGCTCACATCTTATCCGCTTCCCAGTTGCTCTGCGCCATTCTGCAGCCGCGACAAAACCAAAAAAAAAAAGCAGAAATTATCAGCGAAGCCGGGTAAATCGGTCTCAAACTTGAGAAAATTGAAGGGATCACAGCCCACATTGCCGATTGGGCGCGATCTCGAGACCCAGAGGTCACAAAAACAGCAACAGAAGAATCCCACAAAATCCGCGATGAGCCGCCCGGCTGGCGGCGAGTGGGGAGGGATCCAATGCCTGATCGGGGGTGGCCGCGGGGTTGTTCGCGGCGAGTTCGGCGACGCGGGAGTGGGAATTGTTGGGTAGAGTGTGCTCGCTACGCTGGTGCGAACTCGTCCTTGCTCGCTTCACCCCCACCGCTTCGGAAGAAGCGAAGAGTTACCCCTACTACTGTGATGAGAGAGAAAGAGGAGGGAGGAGAGAGATGAATAGGAGGGGCAGGGGACAGACGAGGCATGGGTGCGTGTTTGTGTGCGGGTCGGGATGGCGAGCCCGGACGCCGGTTCAGGAAGGTTCGGATGACAGACAGGCAGGCGCCAGAACACTTTGCAAGCTCGTCCTTGGATGCTACCCATTTGCGCTTTTTTTTGGCACGCCACAAAATATAGATTTTTTGCATGCTCGTCCTTCTCTGCTTGTAGTTGTAAACAGAGTAGTACATTAGTATGGAGCATGAATTAAAAGAATTTTTAGACAAAGTTAACATATTCTATTTGAAATGATGTGGCGATTGGTTGGATCTATATACTTTCTTCATCGTATATTATTGTCATTTATACTTTTTAAGTTTTTTTAAATTTCTTATCATTCTTCTTTATCAATACATCATTTTTATTCATAATACATCTTATTGCTATCTTTCTTCTTTTTTAGTCACTCTTAAGGTTCATGTCCAAATAAAAAAAGATAAGTAAATTAGGACGAAGAGTACAAAACAATATCTGAGCCATTGTTTGAAATGATATCATAGTTAGACCAAAAATATGACAACAGACTAAAGCGTATCTCAACTATAGAAAATTGTGAAAACATAGCTTATTATTTAGAAAAAATTACATATAAAAAATCTTAACTTTGGTTATCCCTTGAGAAATCTTTGTTATATCAAGTGTTTTATGTGAAAGTAGTACTGAAATAGAATACTCCCTGCGGTCCACAAAGAATATCGTTTTGAATAATGCAACGGTCTTCAAAACATAATTTTGACTTTTATTTTCTGTAAAAATATTTATTAAAAAGAACATATTTTATACCTTTATGAAAGTACTTTTAAAGTAAATATAATCATATAATTTTTATTAAATTATATTCTTAAATTTAATAAGCTAAAACTTATTTGTAATTTATATTTCTAATGTTTGACCAAAACATTATCTAAAACAACTTTTTTTAGACCGGAGAGAATATTAGGTAAGAAAGAATTAGCATACAAACAATCACACACCGACACTTTCATGCTATTTGATATTGCAAACCACTTTTACTCGGTCTCCAAATAATCATTGATGCTAACAACTATGCAATTTGAAGAATAACTTTATTCATTATTTTAAAAATATTAGATTTGTAAATTTAGATAAATAGGTCAATGGGTCTTACAAATTTTCAAGTCATTCCTTACTTATAAAAATATTTTAAAAGATAAAATAATAAAAAGATAAATAAATCTGAACTGCAGTTGTTGAGTATCTTCTGGTTAAGTGAAGAAAAAATAATGTTAATTTGGACATTTCATATTCTTTGTTTGTAATAGTTGAAAGTTCAGGGTGCCAAGTGCGATTATTGAGCACAAGTAGCTTCGGACACGAAGCAGCAGGGTCGGAGTCGTGGGGATTGGAGCACTTGATTAGGTCCGGATTACTATGCGGCCCTGGTCCGGGCGCCAAAACACCAAACACGGAGAGGAGCCAATTATACGGTGGAGATAAATGGCGTGGCAGCGAAAGGTTGGACCTGGCGAACGAACGCTGTTCCGCGTGATATGTGAAAGATGGATGAGCTGGTGACCTTTCACAGTGACGATGTCTCACGCACGTTACTGGTTTCTCTGCGGCCGCGCTCCCTGTTGCCTTTTCTGCGATCCATCGTGTGTCCGTTGGCATCCTTGTCTAGTTGTAGAAATTTTTTAATAATGTCACGAAGAAATCTTATTAGCACCATATTCGGTGTTAGGTTGAGGATAAGTCCTACATCGTTAAATTAATTGAATTTCTAAAAATAATTAGTTCAATGTAGATTTATTCAAACATAAAAATAGTTTTTTAATGAAAAATAGACAATAATAAGTCTCAATCCTCCTTTGAATTGGAAGAAAAAAAATCTATTTTGTATTATTTTTTTATAAAATATTATTGATTTTTATAAAATTTCAGTATAATTACTGTGAAAATAATGCATTTTAAAAGAGCCCTCACAAATTTACGTTTTCTTATGATCTCACATAAGGTAGGATAGATGACAACATGTGCTATTGTTAATGGAGTATAGATAGTATCAAAACATTTGATTGCTAAGTGGTCATATAAATCATGTAGAAGTTGCAAGATTCATCTTTCACGTGTGATCCGAAAGGACCAAAGGCCGATTACTACTACTCCGTATTTCTTATGTGACGAGGACGAAATGCCACAGCTGATACCACATTAAGCAGTGGCACAGAATTGAGAAGACAGGAGGCGGTGGCTGGCGTCCACCCGACGCTGCGGCGCTGGGGCCTGCGTGTTTACACAGCCCCAAAACAGCTAACCTGTCGCGGCAGCCGTCGATCTTGGACGAACGGTCCCGATCGGCGCCGTTCGCTCGGACTCGTGAGGCGCACGAGCCGTGGGGGTGGTTGCTTTGAGTGGAGACGGGACCGCACGCCGTACCTTTTGAGGCGGTTAGCTGACGCCATAGCCATACAGCTGAAGCGCTTCTTTTCAAGTTTTTTAGTACGTTTTGATTACTTCATGTGGGAGAGAATAGGAAGGGATCTGGTAGCAGCAGTAGTATTTCTACTTAGAAACATAAGCACGGCGTTGCTGCGCCATCGGTAATCATTTAATTAGCTCTATTTACTGTAGTTTAAATTTGAATTTTTTTAAGAAATAAAAACAAGAGACTCATTTTCTTAAAAAATACTACTACACATAGAGGCTTTGAGATGTGTTGTAATATTAAAAGTTAAGATATATCGCATTTCTATGATAAATAAAAATACATGCACCGTCAACATGGTTAATGAGTGGCTTTTAGTATACATTATATTTTAGATGATATTAATAAAATGCTTACAAAACTTTGTTATTGGTAATGCCATTAAATCTCTTAACCGGAGACATAACAATGAGATATACCAGTTTCTGATAATCAAAAAAATTCATTCATGATATTTTACTGTTCCTGAACTTTTCTACAATGTGAAAAAACCATCAACAAATAAAAAAATACGTGGACCAATGGTACTAATGGCATTTCCAAACCCAGTGAAAGAGGATAGCAGGACTGCAAGGATTGAATTCATTCTCAACTCTATATAACTATAATGCAATATAATCAGTATAGCACACGTGTTATTCACATCATATATATCATGGAGAAAAGTTTCATACGACAAACTGAAATGGAGCATAAGCCCATAGATTGCTCTTCGATACTACAGACGCGAAAAATCAACCCTAAGCAAATAGGTAATGGAATTTAGTGTTTTTCTGCAAAAAAAACAGCACTCAAGTAAAACCTCCACTACTTTTGTTGCACTATTGGAGAAAAGAATACCATTGTGGACGTTATCATAGAAGAAAAGAGGCCAGCATGCAAGAGAAAGGTAAAGAAATTGGTTGCATCTGGATAACCTGTTCCAGTGAAATTCTATATTACCAAAACTAAAATACAAAACATGTGTATCTGTACATTAAAATTGTCTGAAGAAAGCAAAATTTGTGAGAAGCTAACCATCAATAAATTGAAATATCTTGCCAAAATCTGTTAAAACTGAAGTCAAGTTTTAGTGATACAAAGACTGTAAATAAATTATAGGCCCAATGCGGTGCTATGAAATAACTAATAAACAGTCTTTTTTTAGATAAAGAAGAAATCTACAATCTTTTTTTTGTCAGGTATTTTACCTGTGCAGCATTTGTTTTTGTCTGTTTGCAGTTTGGGTTGGTATTCTCAGTAAAGTCACAGGCTGGTTCATAACATTTTTGGTCTGCCACATATAATTTTTCATTGCACTCCATCAAATGTTTTCTCTCCTTCATTGAGTTTAACAAAACAAATTCTGCAGACCGCCTCTTCTTCAGTAATATCTTCTCCTTCATCTTCAGGGACTGTCAAATCTTAAAATTACATTTTAGTGAGCATATAGTGCATTGTAAAGCAAGATTTGTTATATAAAAAAATCAGAGTAATAGTTGAAAAGAAGTATATACCATCAATTGTATCATGAACACCATCACCTGATGTAATTGGGTCAACATAAACAGGGAATGGAGCTGTCGGACTAACATGAATGACACCTAATAAATCTGCCCTCAAACTCCTATTTTCACGGTTTTCAAGTACCGACAGCGAATACCTTATTTTCGCTTGAACTCATTGATCCTGCTAATAGAGTAGATAGTTGTTCAAAAAAAGTTAATAAGCTAGTTCTAAACATAGAAGCATATTTTGCATTTATATGAACACGCCATTGAAAAAAATAATCCTAATGTAGTTGGCAGCTTTTTATATAGATATCTGATCCCATAGAGATGAAACTTTGTCAGTAGTTCCTAAAGGTGTGACCGAAAGAAAATGGGTGTTGTTTTCCGGTAAAGAGTTCATAACCTTTGTGAAAGAAAATGATTTTGCTACATTTGAGAGGCTATTGTGTTGCCCTTCAGATGGTGTCTCAGGATTTTGAAGGATCTTCGGATCACCTTTCGGGACTGAAGTCCTTGCCCTGTGCTGGCGAAGGCCTCATCTGTGAACACACGTTGATGTAGGTGAGCAATGCAGGTTCCTGCCACTGTGCACGCATGGAAGCAAGCAGTGAAGCCGTGCTGATTGATCGATGGTTGATGCAGAATACTATGTATTTTTTGCACCAACTGTCTTAATCAAATATTAAAGTGACAAGCTATATTAAATAAAAATATTAACAAAATATAATCAACTGAGGGTAGGAATCATGTTTAAAATGAGTTGTAAATGACAACATCTGTATCAACCCCTATCTAAACATTTTATCAAACACTTTATGTGCGTCCTCCTCTGATCTTAGCTATGTACCTGTCTCTCCTCGGCTGGCACGGCAGGCACCATTTGTTCCTTCCTTCTCTCAACCCATCCCCTTCATGAGAGAGAGAGAAGGGGTAACAGATTGGAAGATACAAGAGCAGTGGAGGACCGAAGCAGGGCAGAGACGGGAGAGCTCTGTATGCATCGAGTGGTGGGGAGGTCGCCGTCGCCGGAGAGGGTGGAGAGCGCTGGGGGAAGGGGCGAGGTCTCGGGGGGAGTAGCTCCAGAGGGACACCGCCATGGGGTGGGTGATGCGGAGGCCGTCGTCACCAAGGCGGCAGCAGGGCGCACAGTGGTCGCCGAGAGAGAGAGACCAGGCCAGTGCTGATGGCAAGGGAGGAGGCGGCGTGAGCAGGCCGAGAGGAGGATTCGCGAAGGGGCAGCGCGGCTCGCAGGCAGGAGTGAGCTTCGGTGGTACGATACAGATCCAACGGCAGAGATTGTAGAGACGACGTGGCTCAATATGAGCTCGAGATCGTGTTTTAGTGCTGATGGCAAGGGAGGAGGTGGCGTGAGCAGGCCGAGAGGAGGATTCGTGAAGGGGCAGAGCGGCTCGCAGGCAGGCGTGCGCTTCGATGGTACAATACAGATCCAACGACAGAGATTATGGAGACGACATGACGTGAGCTCGAGATCGTGTTTCAGGATTCATATTATAAGTAGATTGCCTCTTTCGTTTGGTTGGTGACCGGTTGAACACTAGTCAAACGGTGGATTCACCGTTGATGAATGGTTTGGTTTTGGTAGTTTTCTGAATTAAATTTTAAAAATGGTTAGGCTGTGATGCGACCGCGTTTCGATTTTAACCACCCAAACCTGCTTGTCACATCGGTACCGACCAGAGTGACCGGATCATACAAAGAATCTGTTTGCTCTTGGACTCTGGCTGCATCAAAAGTAGGGCAGTGAACTCGACAGAGGTCATGGTTCACGCTTCAAACTATTCCTTCCGTTAATCTGCAGCAGTTTCAGTTTCCAGGTGCCACGGTCATTGCAAATAGTAGCCTCAACGTAACATTGGGAAACACTGTACTCCCTACGTTTTGATATTAATGTCGTTTAGGACACAGCTTGTTAGCATTATTTTAGTTCAATTTGACTGTTTGAAATGACATGATTTCAGGAATGGAGTTTTGTACTGCCTCCGGTATCAAAAAGAAAATTGTTTTGAATAATTTTTTAGTCAAATATTAAGAATATAAATTACAAATAATTTTTAATTTATTAAATTTAAATATGTGAAAATTATATGATTGAATTTGTCTCAAAAATATTTTTATAAAAATATAAATATATCATTTTTTTAAAAAAAAAGTCAAAAGTATAATATACTTTAAAAACCGTATTATTGTCTAAAACGACTTTATTTTTTATATGAAAGAGAGTATAATACTCTGTAGCAATACTAGGTAAAAGTAGAAAAACACAGGCACAAACCAAAAGCAAGCAGAATGTGAATTTAACGTGTTTGCATCTTGTCAAATTAATCGTCCAATGGATTGAAGTCCGGCCGCAATTTAACAACCAAAAAAAAGTAATCAGACAGAAGCAGCGGCAACATGAACCAGCAGAGAAATTCTACATCAGCTGGAAATGCAGCCTCTTGATGCAAGAGCATCCGCAGCCGTCCAGATTAGTACTATCCTATCTAGCTCTGCTGCATCGTGGCGCTCCAAGACCCGGCGCATCGCCAGCGCCGCGGCCTCGCTGACCCGCAGCGTCCCGCTGGCCATGATCGCCGCGAACTCCTTCATCACCTCCTCCTGTACCTTCACCTCGAGGTTCTGTATCATGGGTATGATGAGCGGGCCCATGGGGCTGGACACGACCTCGTTGGGGAGGTTGAGGATGTACTCCGGGACGCCGGCGCCGCCGACGAGGAAGTTTGCCACCTCGTCGCTGAAGTTGTTGCAGTTGTGGGGTCTCGGCCGTGTACCGCGGCGCGATGTCGCGGAGGTAGTCCTCGAACACGTCACGCGGGACGTGCGTGACGCCGAGGTCCACCGTCCGCAGCGGCCGCCGAAGTAGTACTCGGTCCCGTACACCGCCACGCCCGCGTGCCAGATGGCCTCGATCGGCTTGCCGAGGAAGGAGGTCGAGAGCTGCCGCGCGAGCCTGTTGCTCGGGTCGTACACGTTCAGCGTTACCTTGTATCCTTCCTGCTCGCCGCCATTGATAACAGCCACAACAATGAAATGAAATTCGGTTCAGATCGCATCTCTCCTCTGTTTCTCTCCACGGCGCCCGCCGCGCCGTGCCACGGGGCCGAATTGATGGCGGGCACCGAACAACAAATCAACCAAGCGATTGGATGGGCCGATGAGTGAGACTTACCTCCGCCATTGTTGGTTGAGCCGATCACCTTACAAGTTGGAGGAAATCTCGGTTCGCAGCCCGAAGCAGGAACAGGAAGAACACGCCGCCGGTGCGACGAAGCGCGCGGATCTGGGAACGGGGTCGGGGGGAAGATTATAGAGCAACGGAGGAAGTCAAGCTTCGGGCGCAATCGGAACTCGCGGGGAATTGCCGTGTGGGTCGTCTGGGAAAGCGATTCGGTGTGCTTGCGGCCGTTGGATGGGGATCCGGTGGACGCGGTGAGTTAGAGAATCCGGTTCGTCGAGGATTCTCTGGACTCCAACTGGGAGGGGCGCACTAATCCTGCGGAGACGCGTGGCTATCGTTTTCGTTAGAGAAGACGTGACGCCGCCCCGGTCATCCAGAAGAAGGCGGTGGGCCTTCGCTCTCGCGGTGAAAGTGGTATTTTTTAAAAAAAAAAAAAGTTGGCAGAAATGCTGCCCTGTCGTTAAGAGAAGCGAAAAGGTTTAAACAACAATAGAAAAATACAAGAACATACGACAAAAACACATACAGACATCAAAATAAACCAGACAAACCGGTAGCTAAGAGCTGACGGCAACTACAGAAGGTGAAAGTGGCACTCCAACAACGATAGAGACAGGAGGCTCATCCCAACGAAATTCACGTGCAGCTGTGATAATTTTTTATGCGAAAGCACGAATAATCACGCACACGGACCTTTTTGTATGGTCGTCGCGTGTTTTTTGCTGCGACCAATGATACACAAAGAACAGATCCTCTTGCGCAAGAACTATACTTGCAGGAGGGGTAATCACGTGGTGGCTTGCCTGGTCACCATCATGTTATACTAGAGTGAAATTGATTAAAAAAATGTATCTACAAAAAAAAAACATCAAATCACATTAGAATGAGAGAACGGTACACGCATCGATTCATTTCCCGGTTGGACTACCAGCTCCCGGGGCCACTCGAGCATGGCACGAGTTTGTTTGTGGGCGCTGGTTATAATTTGGGCTCCTATGCGACAAGTCATAAGAACAAATCACGGCCTGTTGGGCCTGGCACGGCAAATTGGTCTCACCATTCGCAGCGGTCATCAAATCGTATGCTTTACCTTTACACGAAGACAGAGACGCGGCGGTAACAGCAACGGTATCACGACGTAACGATTATGAAAGAGGGATTAAGATTACACTGCGACGTTTATAAATCGCCGCCGGCAATTCTGAAGTCTTGATCCAGAACAGAGGAGGGGCACGGGGACGTTCTACTGTAACAGCGAGTCCACGCACGCATTGCTGGTACTCCAGCGGGAGGTAACAGCAACAGTATCATCCTTACTTGGCTGCCGCCGCCGTAGCAGTTGCAGCAGCGCAACGGTCGAAGGGGCGGAACCCGCGCGCCAGCGCCGCGCGCCATGCCTTGTCGACGCCGGTGACCTCGGCGCCGCACTCGTGCGCGTCCCAGTTCTCCAGCGCGTGGACGATCCCCGCCGCGCGCCACGCGCTCATCACCCTCCGCGGCAGCCAGTTCTGTCCACGAAGTTGTTACTCCTAGCAAGCAACCTTACGGAGAATCGGGGACTACCAACGAAGAAGAAGAGCCTTGAATTACTACCTCGCACGCGTGGAGGTTCTCGAAGGAGTCGGGGACGACCAGCGCCGGGGTGCTGTGGTAGACGCAGTCGTCGCGGATGGCGCTGGGAGGGAACTGCGAGTAGGGCACCAAGTGGGCGCCTTTGGGGGCTCTCCTCTGGGCTCCGTCCGTCAGGCCGGCGCCCACAAGCCACACCTGCCAGCGTACGCACAGCATTTCACCAGGGATTATTAAACTGATGAACGATGACAAATTCATCCAAGCTAGCTAGGATCCTCATCCAAGCACGTACCTTGCTGCTGTAGCTGCGAGAAAGAACCAGGTGCTCGCGCGTTTCCGGACGCAGCTCCTGCTTCAGACCGTCGTACAGGTCCTCGTCCACCACCCGAACCTGGACTTCCCGTTCGCAGAGGGCCAGAGCCAGCACGGACGCCATCTTGGTCGCCTTTCCCAGGAGGAGCACGTCTTCGGCGCCGTGAGGGATCATGTGGAGAACAGCGCCGACGGCCAGGCTGGTGCCGTCGACGATCTTCGTCTTCAGGCTGGGCTTCCGGATGACGTAGAGCTCGCCGTTCCTGTTCAGTTCGTAGGACTGCATGGCATGCACAGCACAGAGTTGTTATCACCGCGACCGGAGGTCCACGTTATGTTGGGTCGTAAACTAAGCGCTCGATCTTCAGTCTGAACAAGTGCAACGTTCAGAGTAAGTTCAGCGATTGGTATCTCTGGAGCCGTGATCAATTGATATCTTTGGATACTGAGATCAATTACAGGGTTTTTGAGCTTTTCACTGCTGCATTCTGCCAAGTTAAATTGCAAGCTACTAGTACTACGTGCGTTTCAGATATTTTTGCATGCCGCGAATTCAAGAGGATGCCAGCTGGTGGCAATTGCAGAGTTAAATGAGATGGTCCAACAACTTGCCGGGAGCACACTGCTACCGCCATTGCTAGTCCTAGGAGTAACATGGATGCATGCATGGTAAATTTTGCGGTAGAGCCACAGCTGCATTCCTAGAGATGATCAAGAACGCGTTGTGTTGTGCCGGAGACATTGAAGACGGGTAAGTAAGTTTGCTGGAAATGGCAGACGTGTAAAGAAAGAGAGGAGGTGGGTGGACCTGACCTGGTTGAGGAGACCCAACGTTAGTACTCTGGCACCACTTGCTTCTGCGTCTGAGACGGCCTTCTCGATCTGACGGCTCACTGCGTAGGCGCCATCCTTGGACAGATACTGCACACATCCCGACGAAACGGAACAGTGAAAAGCAAAACTGCAATTCCTCGACGACGATCTTGCGTCGCAATGCATGTGCTTACCTGCGAGGTGTACCTGGGCACGACCCAAGTCTCGATGCTGAGCTTGTCCAGCCTGTTGGCCTCGGACCTGAACGTCCCGACGCCGAGGCGCGATCCGAGCGCGGCGAGCGGGTACGCCGCCCTGCCGAGGACGCGCATGCTGGACGCGAGGAGCGGCGCCGACGCGAGGGAGGCGAAGCCGAGGCGGAGGTGGAAGATGGACGCCGGCGTGGTGAGGTGCGTGAGGTGGACGACGTCGGGGGCCTCCTCCCGGCCGTGCAGCGTGCGCTCGTACAGGTCGTCGCTCGACTTGTCCAGCGTTCCGTAGAGGTAGTCGTAGAACGGCATGAACAGCGAGTAGTTGGTGCGGAACTGCGTGTGGTGGAGCGAGTGGAACGACGGCGTGTACACGAGGTACTTGAGCGGAGGGAGCACGTCGAAGAGCCACTTGGGGACGAGCTCGAAGTTGCAGTGCCCGAGGTAGTTCATGAAGTCGATGTAGACGAGGTACCCGTTGGTCACCGCCACGGATGCCGTCCGGGTTCCCACCATGGTCAGCAGCGGGATGGCGAACAGGGCGAAGTACACCAGCTCCTCCGCGAACGGATGGATCACCGAGGTTATGGGCTCCGTGACGATGGACGCGTGGTGGTGCGAGTGGTACCGGGAGTAGAGGGAGTGGTGGTGCAGCGCGCGGTGGAACCAGTAGTAGAGGAACTCCACGGGGCCGACGTGAAGGAGCACGGACACCACCAGACCCTTGGCGTTCCACCACGGCAGACATTGCGCCACCGGCGCCGCCGCGTTAACCGCGTAGAACAGCAGCGCCGTCAGCACGATCTGGTCATCCCTGTTGCATTACAACAGATGAGACGAATGAAGTTTTGTTTTCTTCGGATTAATCGTTTTTTAGGTGAAGAAAAAACATCGACTCCGGCCGACAACAGCACGTACCAGTTCCTCTCCCTGTCGACCTGGTCGAAGTCGAGGCTCTTGTTGACGATCCTGTGCTTGCTCCTGGCCGTCTGGTGACGGGAGACGGTGATCCAGAGCTGGCTGTAGAGGAGCCGGAGCAGCAGCACCGGCAAGACGCAGAAGCTCAGCAGGTCCCTCTCCTCGCTCCCGCTCGTCAAGAACCTGTAGGTGCTGCGTGCCGCCCATGGAGCTAGCAGCGCGTACTAGAGTCGAACCATTTCATCATCATTCACAGACATCACGATGTTATTTAGTTCTTGCATGCATGAGCCATGAGGCCCGTGACAGAATGAAATATGCGCAATGGCGTCGTATATATACCTTGTAGTTTCCAAGGTCTTGCCATGGCCACCGACTGAGAGGTCCCGGCTTTGAGGCCATCGTCGTCTGGTTTCCGGACGGGTGCCGGCTGTTGGCTCTCTCTGCTCTTTCGAAGAGCTGGCTGCGAGATGCTCAAATGCAATGCCACTTCTGGCCTTTATATACACGCGATCGAAGGAGAGAGCGCCCAAGGTCCATCACGCCGTAGAAGAGAAGAGCTTTTAGCCGTGGACCAAACTTTTACTTGGTTCAGTACGCCGTGGTAGTGACGTTAAACTGCCAACTTACTGTGTCATATCATCGTAAAAGTAAAAATGAATTCCGCAACTTAAAAACGAAGTACTAGCACAAGAAAAACATTGTACCACTACAAAGTGGCCTTTTGTATTGGTGCCGTGCATGATCCATATGAATGGAAAAAGGAGTATATAGGAATTTGCATGTGAAAAAGGCTGAATAGCAAATCTTATGCAGAGCAGTGTACTCGCGGTCGCAGGTACAGTACTCCGTAAGACCTCATTGACGCCGCCGACGACGACAGCCGAGCCTGCTCCCCGCCCTCCAGCCGCCGCCGCCGACGACGACGACAGCCGAGCCTCCTCCCCGCCCCGGCATTGCATGAGCAATTACCAACTCCTAATTCAGTCACCGTTAGCAGCACGGATGGACCAATCACCTGCTACTAGCACTTCCTACATCGGCGAGGAGATGGTTGATCGTTGAGTGCTACTCTTACTGTGCTAGTACCCCAGCGGCTTGCAGCTTCCGGCGGCCTGCAGATTCCTCTCCGGCGGCAGCATTAACTCCATATCTGTCACGTTAGTTACCAGCCGTTTCCGCATCAACATTCGGCAATTTATGGTTTTCCTACCTCGGTCCAGCACGTCTGCATGTGTGTCTGTCTTCGAGCCACTGCTTAGACAAAGCTAGTAGCTGAATGTGAATCCATATTGATCCAGAGCCAAGTTATTTCATAGTACTAGTACACTAGAATTGCTACGCAATGTGGGGACTCGAATTCGAATCAATGCGGTTACCAACTATACTGTCATCTTCGTCGTTACCAACTCCTGGAGTATGAATTCATGATCCAGAGACAAGCTAATGTACGTACTCCGTCTAGCCTGCCGAGATTACCGTCTTGTCTGTTTGCTGGATCCTCCACTGATCGATCGGTTCCTGAATTGGAAGCCGCTTGCAAGGCATGCGGATCATGTCGATCATCCTGATCATCGACGCTAGACGTACGTGTAAGGACCATCATGGAATAAAATGATCTGTCTGGTCATAGGAGTACTACTACTCCAGTAAAGATGAACACACATGACATGCTTGGTTCATCGTTTGGGCAGGTTGATGTCGGCAGCTGATCTGAACGAGGTAAGCTGAGCGGGCTCTGGCCTGGTAGCTCGTCCCGAAAACCTTATTACTGCTCCGTAGTCCTTCCTACACTTGTCTGGGGCACCGTGGAAACCAGCTTGTTGGTCCCGCGCGGCCGGACATGCGCCGGCGTGGTGGATCGGTCGGTTTCCGACTGCGGCGGCTGAATTTCATCGTGGTGCCCCTCTGCATGCTCGGCCGGTCAACCGCTCGTGGCGCGAGATCGACGAAGACAAGTACCACTAGGCCTTGGTGCCTCGCGCGCCCATTGGTTTTCCGTCGTCTGCGCCTGCGCCGCCGGCGACCGGACCGGACCGGACAGTACCATGGGGGCCGGTACCTCGGGAGCAATCCTGCCGCGTCCTCCTGAGCCAACTGCTAAAAGCTTCGTCTATCACCAACGGCACGGTAGCAGTAGATACAGCTACCCTGATCGAGGTCCCAGAACCTAGTAGTAGCTGTGAAGTCACAGAGCAAGTTGCCATGGCTAGCCGGCCAGCGTTGAGCCGAGCGCGCGCATTTGGTGCTCGTCTCCCTGTGGGCGCCCCCAGCTGCGGTAAACGCCCGCGGTTTCCCTCGTGTGTGTCACCCGCCAACGAAGCCGGCGAGCACGAAAACGCAGCAGGAGCTCGTCAGCCTGTACGCGATGCGGCCATCAGATTCAGAGCCCACCCAGGCCAGAAGCTCAAAAAAGCAATGGGCTTACTGGTAGAGGATCAAGCGGCCAATATTTTAGTGGGCCTCGGTTCGCCCGACGGTCCACGCGCCGGGAGACAGCGCCCGTTACACATCGAGAATTCTCAGTTCTCACATTCTGCTCGTCGTGTCGCGCTAGCTGCGCGAAACGCGAGACGTAAGAGCATCCCCTGGCTACCACATTTCCAGAATGCAGAGCCCCTCACCGAAACAGGAAAGAAAAATGAAAAAAAATATATATATATATATCAGAATTCAAGTCAATGCAGGCCACATCTCCTCTTTCTTATCTGCAGGGCTAGGCACTCCACTCCACTCAGCACAGCGGCATTGGGCGACATCACCGGCTCTCTGCAATGGACGTCGACGCCGGTTTCTTCAGCGCCGCGACCGTCGCGTCCGACGACGGCGCCGCCTGCCCGGCGTACCCGTGGCCGCAGGACGGGTAAGGACGCACGCGAGCGCATCCTTGTTTGTGAATTGTGACTCAGTCTTTTCACGGCAGTCTCCTCGACTGTTCTCTCCCTTGTGCAGAGCTCAGGGCGGGCGGAAGGTGTTCATGCAGAGCGACTGCGCGGCGTGCCACACCATGCTCCCGTACGCCGGCATCCGCGAGGCGGCGGCGCCGGGGGAGGCGCAACCCAAGGTGGCCGAGATCGTCGTCGTTAACGAGGAGCAGCCGGCACTCCAGAGCGGCGCCTACACGCCAGTCAGCTCTAAAGTAAGCGTGCGTTCCGTTCTTCCTCCTCCAGTTCTGCTCCTTTCCTGTTACTGCTAATGCTAAGCTGCCGCCTCTGTTCACGGGAAACTGGTAGATGCTGGAAGGACTGCGTCGCAACAACCTGTACACGGCCGAAGAGTTGACGAAGAAGATGGCGCTGCCGACTCCTGTCTGGCTGCAGCATCTACAGCCACACAACCAGGCAGCTTGAACGCCTGATTGATGACATGTTTCTCTTGGTGGTTGGCAATGTATGCATGCCAATCAAATCGTGACATGTACTGTATCTTACTGTACAACATGGCTATGCAGTCTGTGTTGTGGTCTACCGTGTCAATAAAATGAAGTTTCTAGTCTCTGTCCCTTATGCAGATGTAATCAGGTCAACAATGGATTGACTCTGATATTGATGAATCATAAACTGCAGTTTCTGGAGCTTGCGAGCTCACGTAAAGCCACTAGTTTATAAGTGCCTGCGATCATTCAATTCCTCGATTCTGAATTACTAGCACATATCGTCCGGTTCCTCACATGCTTTAGTGTCACCCAAAACCGGCTGGGATCTATCTTGACAGCCAGGTAGCGCTCCAAATTTCTTTAAGCTCCCAGTCTGCTTCGCAATTATCATTTTAAGGTACTTGCTGTGTTCCTCAACTTGCAACTGCAGCTTTCTTTGGATCTGTAGAAAGGAAAACACAAATGCGCATGCCTTTTCTTTGGGCGGCTAGAAATTATATGAGAAAGACCAACCGCCTTTTTTTCTTTTCTTGAAAGAATACGCATACCTCAAGCTGTTCGTAAAGTTGTTTCTGCAAGCCAATCTGAGTCCTTAATCCCTCTACATTCTTCAATCCTCTGCACCCAATAGAAATTTAAGATTCTGAACATATTTTTTTGAAAGACCGATTCTGAACATATTTGTTATAAGAAAATGAGCATTGTATACTGGTGCGTGTAAAAAAAATGCAGGGAAATGGATAAACAAAATGGTTAATCAAGATTTCTTTGACGTTGGTGTATCGGCAGAAGCCCATCCACGACTGTTCACGAAATAGGTCAATACATGGTCGGTGTAAGTAAAGATCATCTCACGTAACTGTGGAATGGGAACTTCATCCGTTAGGCTCCTTCCTTTTGCCGGTGCACCAGTTAGAAAAAAAGGGGGACAAAACAGGTAACTTTTCAATATCTATCTTTCTCAAATAATAGTTTAATTCAATACCATATTCACTAAAATACAAAAGGCATTAAACAGACAAACAGACCTACCATCAGATGACTCAGGTCGATGTTGAATGGCACGGTACTTCTGCAAAAGAATGGACCATGCTTATCAGTAATGTTGATAAGAACGCTACATGGGCATTGAAAACACAGCGGTGCGAATCTAGACCTGTAGATGGCTTTTCACATGGTATATAGTTAGACCCTTGACCTTCATAACCCTCTGGATAGCTTTAGGAGTTGCTTCTACAGCAACAAAAAAGAAAAAGAAAAAAAAAAGAAAATGAATTTGTCCGTGGAAAAGCAGACATCTGGAAACATGACAGATACCTCAATGGGCAAAGTATGACTAAAATAAAACTGATCTTAAGTAAAACATCAGTAACCTACTTTCACTTCCACCCAGCATGTTAATAGCTTCAACAAACTGCTCATGGAGCTCAGGCGTCCGGCGCATCCTTAACTTGGTCGGTGTGGTATTTGAAGGGAGAGTGTCAGTGCTAACTTCACCATAGTTAAAGGGGGACACACTCCGTACTTGGCAGTAAGAATAATTTCGAGGTGTTAAACTTCTTGCATCAATATCCTGCAAAAGTTAAATAGTGACAGCCTCATTAAGCATTTGTTATCAGTTATATATTTGTTAATTGCAAAATTTTAAGTTCACTAATAAAGATCTTATCATGATACTATTCCCTAGGTAGTAAAGACAAGTGAAAACGGAGCAGAAACAAAGGTCTCCTGAAATAGTTGGGCAATATCTTAAGTGACGTAGCACTAAAACCATATACCTTCAGCACAGACAGCAGATCCTAGAAACTGCACTGAACGCCCAGATGAGAACCATTCATTCTCCTTTGCAGTTTGGGTGTTAAGATCCATAGTAATGCTGTCCTGGATTTGTTTGCCAACAGGGTTCACATCTTGTTGATTGGAAAAGTAAATACCTATTGGATAATCAATTAATCCTTGCAATGTCTCTTGATTCCAACTAATCGGTTCAGATGCTTTTGGTACAATCATCATTAGAGAACTGGAGTTACCCTTGAATGTTGGGTATCTTGAAGGTAATAGAGTCTCAGAATCAAATTGTTCAGTATCATAAAGTCCAGAAGAAAGCTTCGCGTTTTTGTAGATATGATGATCTGAAGGGGTCGAGTTGGAAGGTAATGTACATATTGACTTGAGGGCAGCCACAGAGGTGCCAAATGAGGTGATAGAGCTACCACACAGCTCCCTCTCAAAAAAAATATGGTTGATGCACTGGAAAACTAGGAAATGTCCCTTCTGACAGGGCCGGCACTAAGTTTGACGCCATTCCACTGTGAAACTGATTCATGGTGATAGGGTTGTATGCGGTGTCCATAAAATGATCCACTTTGGCCTGCTAAAATCTAGCTTCAGTCACACCAACAGTAGTGCTGGGACATTTCAACAAACGTGAAACAGTCATCACTGAACAATAATTTTCCATGTATCGTTCAGGTAATAAGCCATGAAGGCCTGAAATTAGTTTCCAATGCCCCCCCCCCCCCCTCCACTAGTGAGAATATGATCTAAAGCAATATTTAAGGAAATAAAAATTCAGTTCTAGAAACCCTGAGCAGAGAATTAATAAGACATCTAGAATACATCACATTAATCTTCCAAATGAGAGAGTAACAGAACATCAGAATCTTGTAGTTCTCATATGTTGCTCGCCCATGAAGTGCATCCCGTTAGGTTATTGTTGTCTCCAGCTAATTCATTTGTAAACTAGCTGGCGACAAAATACCGAACGGAGTGTGTATATATCTAGGGACTGCAAAAACTCAACATGAAGCAATAAGGTACAAGCCATAAACAATCGATATACTTGTGTAACCTGAATTGCAGTTAAAACCCACTTCTAAACAGAAAGGAAAAAGACCAATAGTAATCAAGAACTGACTAGAACATATCTCACCTATTATGGAAAATTTCAAAGTAACAAAACGGAAGAACAAGAAAAGAGACCACAGAGAAAATAGACAAGGAAGGCTAAAATTGGCATCTGCTCTGCTAATGAATAGTAAATTACACGTTGGTACTTACTTGTTTCTTCTGGGGATTCAAAGAAGAGAAGGTGCCATGACTTTAACTCAAAGTTCTGAGATTCTTCTTCCCTTTCATGGGTATGAGGTAGGGACTATCTTGTCTGAATCGACTACATGTCTTTTATATCATCAAACAAGAGTATAATACCATTTCAAATAGCAGTAACTTGAACAACATGTTCTCTTAATTTAAAATGGGGGACCATATGAATTGCCTCCCCCCTGCAATGGATCGGTTATTACGCACACCAACCATCCCTAGAAGTGCTACATGTACCCCATTTTAAAATCTTAACAGATCTCAAGATAAATATATGTTGTATGCCAGGTAACTGGTACTATACCAGCCCTGTGGATTGAGACATATTCTACTGCTGTTGGCGTGGTTCGGCCATGGATGCTATGTTACAAATGTTTCTTTATTAACACAATGATAACACTATGTATCAAGATATTTTGTCTGGTAAACTTGCTGCGTGGATGAAGCAACGCCTATAACGAAGTCCAACAATGAGCTGGCAATCTAAGAGCTTTCTGCAATTAGGTGCTTTGGAGTTGACAAACCCCAATTTGGCATGTACCAGAGATTTCCATTGAAAAAGCGGGCCTGATGACATGGCTGCCTAAACTAAGCTTCTTCCTTTGCCATTATCCATCATAATGCACCTTCTCATTTTAAATGAAGGAGACAGTAGGGACACATAATTGGAAATTCTTAGGCAGCTAATTGTTTATGTTTATGATTTCTGATCTAATGCAGATGGAATTTAGAAGCATTGATGACAAAAAAAAAATTAATGGAAGAAATCAACTATGCATTGCATTGTTTGCCGAAAGAATAGCAGTTGGGTTAAGCAAAATTTTCAAGACAAAAAGATACTCTACAAACCACATAATAAGAAAATTCATACAACAATTCTATCAGACTAGTTCAAATTAAAATTACTCAATAAATCATCTCAAGGACTTGGATTTTCATAACAGCAAAAATAAAGGAGAAGGGGGAACAAATGTCAATAAATCAAGCCAAAGTCAACATGAGACTCCATCAAAACTGTTTTTTGAAAACAAAAAGAAATAAATAAAATTAAATAGAAAACAGAGGGACTCCTTAAATCTTAACAATTTATAAAGCCTATAGTCGTCAACAAATATCTATTTTGGCTAGACTGTTTCCGCCATGCAAAAAAAGGTGAAATAGATATATTTTCTTCTGTTTAGTGATCTCCAAATCGTCATCATCATTATATAAGTTGACAGTCTGAATTGATGTGCACACTGTTAGTCTCCAGCATAATCTTCTTTTTTTTTAACCAATCAAGCATAATCACAAATATGGTTATCACCACTATTGAATAGGTTGTTGAATATGGAATGTGTATAGACATTGGATCCTTTCAGCAATCTCACCTGAAAGGAAGGGAAAAAAAAAACAACCCTTACATGGAGAGTTTGGGGCATCTGAGTGCAGTTGAATTGTTAAGATGCTTACAGTTATGGTACTGTTCTATTCCATCTCCTCTGCAGGTACATTTCCTAAAATTAGAATACAAACTTTCTGGATATAAATTGGTACACAATTTTAAAATGTAACTTCTTTCATTAACTTATCTCCTTAATAACATACCGATGAGCAGGAGCAGCTTCGTGAAATTTTTTATCTATTTCAGCAAGATATATACCAAACAAGGCTGACCTGATCCATTACAAATATTTAATTAAAATAGAATACGACAAACAAGTCAACTAAATAAGGTCAATCAATAAGGTTAAGGCTGATCAGCATACCGTGGCTGCATTGCTGCAGCGGTAAGAACTGGGGGTAGGAGCCACAATATGTCTGGTTTACTCTGTAATGACTGCCGTGCATACTCAACAATATCCTTTTCCTGTAGAAGTTTAAAGTTTTGGTTGAAGGTTGATTCTTTAGAGAGAGAAAATAACTTCGAGAAAAAAAAGGCTGCACATATCAACATGAATGGTTTAGGTCGTCTTGATATATTATGGCACATTACACATTTTATCTTCTTAGATATCTGGAAAGCATGATAATCATAACCAACAATAACTAGTTAAGAAGCTAACCAGAAGATGTTTTCTATATTAAGGCCCTGTTCATCTCAGCTTTTTAGACTGGTTTTTCCAGTTGAAAAGCTGAAACAAATAGGGTTCTAAAAATCTAGCTTTTGGAACATTGAGAAGCCAGCTTTTGAGGAAATGAACTAAAAGCTAAAAAGCTCAGCCAGAGCTGCTTCTCTGGTTTTTGGTGTGCAAAGAAGCCAAATATATATTGCAAAAGCCAAAAGTCACAACTCCAACAGCCAGCTTTTCAACTAGCCATCAGCCATCTTTTCTAAAAGCTCAAAATCTCTAGCCCAAACATACAGGGCCTAAAAGATATCATAAGAGCCTATATAGCATGATAAAAATTTTGGATAAGCTGACAGGATTTGTTTGCATAAAGTCCCTGCATGTGCAGCACATTAGAATGTCAGTATTATGTTAGTTGTCATTTAGTCTAGCTAGTTTCCAGCAAAAGAATTTAGCACAGCAAACATATCATGGTGTTGATCATGCCATCTGATGTGTAGTTTTAGGAGCCACTAGGGCCATTATCTTGTAAAGCCATCTGATATGTAAGCTTAATCAAGAGTCAGAAAGCTGTTGCTAATCCAACACCAAAATCCACCCATGTCTGTGTATGTGTGTTTTTCAGAGTTTGATCACTCCAACAGAGTTGACGACGGGGATTAACGATAAAAGACATTAATAGGACACATGATGAACCGATTAAAAGAAAACATGCTTGTGAAAAATGAAGGCAAAGGTTATGATTATGATATCAAGAAGAATTCATTAGTATTGACTGTTCAAGTGAACCTTTTAAAAGCCATTCTAAAGTTATAGAACTATCTACTCTCTCATTTCTAGGTGCTCACTAAAACTGATTACTCGGCAAAACCATTGACAAGGCATAGTAAGATCCAAATAGGACAAACCTCTGAATCAAGACGGTTGACTTGGTGTTCGTCAGAAGTTCTTTGAAGGAACTGGTGGAGATCAGCATACTTCTTGGATATAGGAATAAAATCAAAAGAATGTGACATGAAGCCCGCTATCAACAGATTCCATTGCCTTAAAACTAAACCCACCAAGCATAACTCCTACAGCACAAATGCAGATATCTTACTTCCACAATGTCGATGTAAATATAGTGCTATGAGCGAAGGCCAAGTAAACAGACCATGATTTCAACAAGACCACTTTGATATGATTCTGAAGAAGTTTTTAATTGTTCAAAGATTCTGATCCACTGCTCTCTGGGAGCAGCAAATATCAAACTGGCTCCAGATATAATCTGAATGGTCCGTTCATCAAGAAAATATGACAAACCATTTGCCCTCCATTGCTTCCAGAGGAGAAACTCGTCAATCATTAGCGATTTTCTGTATTGTAACAGTTTGAAGTGAGTTCAAAGCAGTGCATGTTATCATGCATGAAAGGACATATGTGTAGAATTTCAAGCAGTACTTACTTAGGAATTGTTTGAGCGCATGGCTTATCCCTTGCCTCCTTTGAGCTTTTCTTTTCAACACTCTTCAGAAGTGTGCACAGCCCTCTCTCAGCCAAAGAAATACGCGATGCTGAATCTAGCCCTTTAAGAAATTCTTTTACTAGAATCTGTGAGTGATTAGTGAGCATGGGTTTTGCATGTGATTCCTCAGAACTAGAGGGAAGTCCAACTTCACAAGGATTCCTAGTCAGCGACAAACTTGACAAATCCAGATCCAATATCGATTTCACATACTCTTGGCAAGCAGAGTGCACACCAGTAGCATGAATGCCATCAATATCCATCTCAACAACTGCTTCAAGAAGAGAACTAAAATTCTCCACATTTGATGTTTTCATCTTCAGAAAATGCCGTATAACCAAAACCCTGGCTGATGAAAGTGTGTCTGACCGCATACCAGCAAGGCCCTGCACGCAGAGCACAACATGAGTACATCCAAAGCAAGAATCAGTATACATAGAAAACATTTTTTTCTTACAGCACCTTGGGGAAATCCTGACTTGATGTGAGTTCGACAAGGGCTGCATCTAGCTCGCTTGCAGAATCCTCGTATTGGCCCGAGTCACGCAGGTTATTGAAAACCTAAACACATTGCACCACTAGTGAACAACTCAGAAACCATGTCTTATTGCGCCATTAAATTGTACTACTTCTCATCACATTTATCGCGCAGCTCTGATGGTAGCTAGAATACGGAGCGGCATTGCAAAGACGTAGTCCGAAGTCCTGCACCGTACTTCAGAGGCACAACACGCGATGCCGTCCACGGGTAGGAGGCGATATGGGTCCCGACTCCCGAGCGCACAGAGCGGTGAAGCGAGAGGGATCGCCACTAACCTCCTCGAAGAAGAGCGCCCACCTGAGGGCATTTTTCACCTCGCCGCAGCTCCAAGTTGCGGCGGCGCCGGACGAGGTGCGGCCACCGGCGAGGACGAGGATGTCCACGAAGCCACGCACGAGGCCGAGCAACTCCTCCATGGCCACCGTCGCGTGCGCCCACCCCATTTCCCTAGTCCGTTTCTCACAATTCTGACTTCCAAGGGGACAAATGAGCAACAAGTCCTGCACTTCAAATTAGATTCTGCACCCTATACTTGTGCATCTTCATGTTTCTTTCACTTTGCGCCGTTTGGTGGTGCGCACACTGTACTACTGAGAACCTTAGAATTACTATAGGGAGAAGCAAGGGGCTAAATCGACTAATAACCCTAAACCCTGGCCGTTTCATCACCGTGAAAACAAGCCAAACCACCCCACTCCGCCGCCGCCGCGCAGCGCCGTTCTTCCTATCTGCTTACAAGATGTCGAAGCGAGGTAAAGTATTCTTCTCCTTTTCTTATTTGATCCTCCTTGCTGTTGCCTGCTTTTAGATTATGTGATGTAATATTGAAATGTTTCGATTTGGAAATTTTGGATGATCCTTGCCTGATTACGTAGCCCGTGTGTTGATAGTTCGTTGTATGATTCAGATCGGTTTGGTATTCTCGCTACTGTACCAGGGACTTGGAATATTTTTTTATTTTGTTACTCATAAGTTAGATCTGATGTTACGCGTGGAGCTTCTAATCTAGTTTTGCGTTAGTTTAGGATTTTAAATCTTTATATTACCTGCATTTCGGTTCGTCAGAGTCTTCGTGGTAGTTAGATCCATTGATGAGATTGGGAATTGAACACATTTGTACTAGTAATTTATGTTTTGATGCGTGTTAGCTATTTGTTACGGTAAGTTCGTTTTAAGGTTGTTGAATGCTTGTGGACTAATTTTAGCTTAGATCGCCTTGTGATAAACATAGTACCACCTTCTTAGACCTGATACCACCTTCCTAATTCTGATACTGACTGTTCAACTGCTGAATTTGTTCAATCTTCTCCAAATGAATGATGTGATTAGTTTCATCTCACATTTCTCATTCTAGATTCCTGTGGCTCACATGATATGATTATCAAGTTGTAGCTTTCGTCGAACATACTTCGTGATAATGTTTAATTATTCAATCTAGGCTGTATGGTTTAAGTGTAACTATAATGGATCTCAGGATCTACAAATGAACCGTAGTTCTAGTTTAATGTTTCTTGTGGGTGCTCTTTTGAACTGTAGGACGTGGAGGTTCTGCTGGTAATAAGTTTCGGATGTCACTGGGTCTTCCAGTAGCAGCCACTGTCAACTGTGCTGATAACACTGGAGCCAAGAACCTATACATCATTTCTGTGAAGGGAATCAAAGGGCGCCTTAACAGGCTTCCTTCTGCCTGTGTTGGAGACATGGTTATGGCTACTGTGAAGAAGGGGAAGCCTGACCTCTTAGGAAGAAGGTGATGCCAGCAGTCATTGTTAGGCCGCGGAAGCCATGGCACCGAAAGGATGGCGTGTACATGTACTTTGAAGGTACATTTCTTATCACGATTGGGTGCCTTGATTATGTATAGAGTGAATTTGATACATGCCAATACAATTTTGCAATCATGTTTGTACAATTATTGTGCTGATGGGATCATGATTCATGATTTTTTTTATTTGGTTTTGTTCCTGTAGTCTGTTGTTCACTGGCTACACTTAGCACTATTTCTTAGGTTCAGTGTTAGGAGGTTTGATATGCTACATGGAGAAAACCTGGTAGTGTTGCTTCATTCATTACAAAAAGAGTGACCTCCAATCTGGTTACTTGTCAGAAGGAAGCATATATGAAAATTGGCCAGTATTAAAC